>CABHPQ010158236.1:0-36381 GCA_902168405.1 Peromyscus aztecus | reverse complement strand
AAAAAAAAAAAAAAGGAACATTAAAGCCTAATTCTCAACTTGACTGCACTATCAGACAGCCTGTAATTTTAACATAATATAATACTTAAATAAAATCTTAATTGGAATAAGACTTCTTTTTTATTTGTTTTTTGTTTTCCAAGACAAGGATTCTCTATTTAACAGTCCTGGCTGTCCTGGAACTCACTCTGTAGACTAGGCTGGCCTCCAATTTACTTAGATCTGCCTGTCTGTGAGTCACCACCACTGCCTGGCAAGACTTCTTTTAAAAATAGTTCGTATTTCAATCTCAGCTAAATCCTCGCTGTTCTCAGTCTCATGTTACATTGCTAATTTACCGCAGCACTATAAAGCAGTGAAAACACGTTGTAACTATTCCATGAAAGTCACTAGGAAGCCATTATGAAGGAAACACACAGCAACAGCTTCTTTAACAGTAAACTTTGAAACATTAATGAAAATTATTTACTCATTTTTGAAATGGAAGTCTTACTACATTGTCCAAGCTGATCCTGAACTTCCCGGCCCGGGTGATCTATCCATCTCAGTCTCCCAAGTAACTGGAACCATGTGCATGTATCACTTTGCCTAACTTCTCAAATGATGAAATTTGGCTATTGTTATGCTGATATATGCAAGATATATATTTTTTAGATGTATTTATTTATTATGTATACAGTGTTCTGTCTGCACGTATCCCTGCAGGCCAGAAGAGGGCACCAGATCTCATTACGGATGGTTGTGAGCCACCATGTGGGTGCTGGGAATTGAACTCAAGACCTCTGGAAGAACAAGCAGTGCTCTTAACCTCTGAGCCATCTCTCCAGCCCAAGATACATATTTTCAAAGTCAACATGAAAACAGTATCATAGAGAAAAGAATATTGAATCTGTGACTTTCATCTTGTTTTATGCATTACGGAAAGATATACACTACTGAATTTGTGTCTTTTTATTTGACACTAAAAGAATTATCTTCATGTGTCCAAATCTTGCTGTGTGTTTAGAAACTGTATCTATGTGGTGTCAGTAAAGATACTAGTCTAAGAAAACCTGCCTAATGAATAACTATGATAGCCAAAAGAACTTCAGTTGACAATGTGGCCATTTTTACATGAGGTTTTTATAATAAATAAAACCACATAATTTTTATATTATATACTTCATGGCAGCCAAAAGGCAGAGAAGAGATATAAATCCTATATTCCAAGATGGTCACATGATTTTCAACAAATAAAAATGTATCTGCAATTTAGGTACATATTCACTTATATACATTATATGTACATACATATAATTTTTAAGACCTGGGATTGATTAAAACCAGTGAAAAATCCAAGTAGTACCAAGGTAGCCTATTTATTAATCCCTACAGACAAGTCTGATGTGCGACCTCAGATTAGGAGCCTACCTGGAACCCCAAACCCAGGGCTTCACATGAACGCGTTTCATCACTAATATACATCCTTAGCCCAAGTCTAAACACCTATGAAAAATTAAAGAATATTCTATACAGAGGCATACCTGCACACATCATCAAAAGTATTTAGGAGAATTTACCCAATGCTTTCATAGGGGGAGAACTTTACTCATTACAACTTCTGTGGATGTCTTTCTGTGTGCTGTGAATATGTGTTGCTCTGATTGGTTGATAAATAAAGCTGTTTGGCCTCTGCAAGGCAGCTTAGAGGAAGGCAGGAAGTCAAAACAGACAGGAAGAGAAAGGAGAGGCAAGGAGACACTGCCAGCCGCCACCACCAGAAGCAAGATGTAAAGATACCAATAAGCCATGAGCCACATGGCAAAGTATAGATTTATAGATATAGATATAAGAGCTAGCTAGCAACAAGCCTGCCATGGCCATAGTTTAAAAATAATATAAGCCTCTGTGTGTTTACTTGGGTCTGAGCAGTTGCAGGACCAGGCAGGACACAGGAATTTTATAAGTGGCTGTGGGACCTTGGTGCCGGCGAGCACAGGAAAACTTTCAGCTACATACAACTTCAATGCTACAAGATATCGGATTCTGTTGTTCTTTTAGCACTGATTACTAATGTTTTTTATTCTTGTCTAACATGCACAAGGCCCTGAGTTCAATCCCCAACACTGGAAAAAAAATTTAATCTTTATCAGTGTGGGAAATACTGACTGATAGGCATTAGGAACTAATATTAGCAAACAGACAATGTTATTGGAGTAAATGTTAATTATGATTTTCAAATATGAAAGGTCTAAAGAGAGTTCATGGTAAGATTAATGAACTTTTCAATAATGAAAAGGAAATACAGTGGCTCTGTCCATATGAAACAAAGACAATAAAGATACTGAGCTAGGGTTGGAGATAACCACCGGCATAGAAAATGCTTTGTTTAAATTTTGTAAGTAATATGTGAATATGTAAATAATATTAAAGGCTGATAACACTGTATTGTTGTCTAATGCCACCAGGAAAAGCACTCTGAGGAAATTCTTCAGAACAATGTCTATATGGGATCATCTCAAAGACCCAATGCTACGTACATGATACACACACATTAGGAAAAGTACTGAGAATGAGTACCTGCTGCCAATGGTAAAGATGTTTAAGAATGCTCAGTTATTGGGAAAGAATAGTTTGTTAGAGACAGAACACTTACATCAAGGTTTGGGTCTAGATGAAAAATGAAAATAACAAGTAAAAATGATACATTTCGTTTTGTACACACCACTCAAACACGGCAAAGATGGGGCTAAGAAAATGGGTTTAGCAACTCGAGACGTGAGAACACCTTTAGACACACATCCCAGATACATGGCATTATGCATTTAAAACCTTGTTCATACGCAATTCAGTAAAAGGACTCACATGGTTTTGTTTGGTTGGTTTTTTTGGTTTTTCAAGATAGGGTTTCTTTGTGTAACAGCTCTGGCTGTCCTGGAACTAGCTCTGTAGACCAGGCTGGCCTACTCAGATGTTTTTATTGGAAAGGAGGCATGCTATTTATTTTACAAACAAATATTTTAAAGGAACTAGCCTCTCAAAATTCAATGAAAAGCTTTCCTTAGAGATATCTTTAGTAAAAATAATGTTGTACTTACAGACAAATGCCATGCCTCTATCATCACTAAACAAAAACTGACACTCAATTTCACTTTCTTAGCATGTTTGAAAAGGAATATAAAGAAGAAGAATTAAGAGTCAGTTTTCACGTCTAAATTCTACTTCTGTGGGCATGCTTACTCCTTTGGCAGAATGCAGCATTTCAGTGTCAGCTCTGTGAAGAAGAACCCCATGTACATCACAAGGAAAGAGACCAGCTATGACTCTGCAGACCTCTTCTCCCACAGAAGGATGCACTGTGACTTAAGGAAAGTGATAGAACTTCCTTCACAGGCAACACTGGCTATAAAGACTTAATGCTAATCTTTATTTCTGCAGTTCCCTGACTTCCCTGTTCTTCAATTTTACCTAAGTAATGACAGAATACTGACTGGGGGGAGTTAGCTATTACATTTTTTTATTCTCTTAAGTACATATAGTGACTGTATACATATGTATACACACAGACAAACACACACACCACCAGCAGCAGCAACAACAGCAAAACAACTCCTGACTTTACTTTCCAAAGTTAAGAACATTATCTTAGTATAAATCTCTCATTACCAGGATGTTGAAATTTTAATATTCATGGTCACCACTATCAAGAAACAAAAGCAGATGAAAAGTTCTGAAAAGATGAATTGACACCAACAGTAGCCAACTTGAGATTTTATATTCATTAACTAAAATATCCAGCTATAAATCCATTCTAATAATTTCTTCCACTATACACTATAGGTACTTCTATGGATAACATCTACACTCCACTCTGTAAAAGTTTATCTTCCCAGTGACATTATCTAGCGACTTTTAATTTCATGGATCTACTGTTTACATGAGGAATGTATTACCAGATAATAGTTCCACTAGATTTGCTTATTTTAATTAACACAAAAGTTCATTCTTGGCTGGGTGGTGGTGGGGGGGGCACACTTTTAATCTCAGCACTCAGGAGGCAGAGTCAGGCAGATCTCTGAGTTCGAGGCCAGCCTGGTCCACAGAGTGAGTTCCTGGACAGCCAGAGCTACACAGAGAAACCTGTCTTGAAAAACAAACAAAAAACAAAACAAAACAAAAAGTTCATTCTTCAAGAATATTGCTGGTATTTTCTAAATCTGAAAACAATTATCAGGAATAAGTCTTTTAACATCTAACACTGGTCTGGGCCAGACCTCTATGAAACTGAACAAGGCTTCATATTTATGTTATAAAAGAAATAATGCTTGTTCAGTTTCCCACTAAAAAGTAGCACAGTCAAACACCATATATTTAGGATTGCTTTTCTCAGATTACCAAAGTTTTTGTGATTCTTAAATAAATAAATAATTTCTAAATCCAGTATTGAGTGGTTTCAAAAACAAGGAATTTGTGGATAAATTGCCAAAAGAAACCCTTACCAAGTCTTGATTTAGAGTCAGTATCTGTCTGTGTTTTTTCTCTGTCTCTCTTGTCCATGCTAGGAAGTAAACCCAGGCTCTCGAACAACGTAGGCAAGTGTTCTACTATGCACTGAAAACTAATCACTGCCTGGCAGTGGTGTTGCACACCTTTAATCCCAGCAGAGGCAGGGGATCTTTGTGAGTTTGAGGCCAGCCTGATCTACAGGGTGAGTTCCAGGACAGCCAAGACTACACAGAGCAACCCTGTCTCGAAAACCCCCAAAACCAAGAAAAAAACCCACCCAATCATGTTGGTTCTGACTTGAACTCCCTTAAACTGTTTATGGAGAATAGAGGCCCCAACGGCATCAGGGCTGTAGCACCTGAGTGTGGGGTGGGGAAACAGAAAGAAGAGATGGTTCATATACAGTAATCCCCTCTACAGACTTGTGAGACTTCCAACAAATTCTTCAAGTCTTTCAAAAAGGAAATATATTTACACAAATTCTACTTTTATACCAGTTAATTTTAGTGTTACTTGTCTAAAACACAAGTTCTACTTTTTCCTGAATCAGACAATTTTAACTGATTAAACAGAAAGTGATTTTGCAGTGTTTTACTAATCCTGACCCACAAGAAATCAAAATATTGGAAAATTTTCCTAAACATAATCTTTTACATCTAAATTTTTTAAAACTTATTTATGGAAGTATAAAGAAAAAAGACTACTGGATACTATGGTCAACAGGAGAGAGAAAAATGGAAAATCAAAATTTCTTCAGGATTCAAATGAAAAGACAGGTATAAGGAAATGTATGAGCAGCAGAATAAAAAAGAATATAATTCTGAAAGGCTACCATTGTAAAGTCATTTGTTGTTGCCCACAGATCATTTTAAGAAAGTCATGCAATAGTCTTTCCTGAAAACAGCCTCAACATATAAATTTCTGTACAACTTCAGAGATTCACAAATCTTCCCAAAGCCTGTGGAATCTCAGATTACCAATACTGACCTAACTCAGAAGTCAATTTTGCAAAAACAAATAACAATTACTTAGAATTCCAAATTAAATCCATCACTTTTTTGCTTCAAACATTAAATATAAAGTACTGTTTAACAACCTCTAACCCAATGCGCTCTCATCCGGACGGGGTCTATGACAGCAGTAGACAGCTTACTTCCCCACACCACTACTCTGGGTCGTGGAGTACCGCTCCATCTTTCAGGACCTTTAGAACATTACCGACAACTCATGATCATCAGGGGGAAGTGATTAACTACAAAGAGAGCACAGTTTTTGCCTAACAAAGACAAACTCACAGAGTACTGAATTTCACAGATGTCAACTGGGCTGCAAATGTTACTCAAAGGACTGGCTGGCCACAGTTAGCACTTTGGCTTAAATAAACTATTAATGAAATACACTTGTAAAAATTATCTCTAGTTTTTCTTTTTCCGGTTCAATTTCTGTTACTTAAGGATAATTAATGATGCAATTAAATATTTTTATTAGTAATATATTAAATAGTAGGGGCAGGGAAATAAACTAATGTATTATTTCAATATTTATATTTAATCCAATTGTGCAGACTTGCAACTTTTGAAAACTCAATTGTACAACAAATGCCTAAAAGGTTATGTTTTTTACATCATGGCAAGTAAACGGTAAAACGATTATCTAAAGAATACATGAAAAGCCACATCTCTCAACTCTCCATTATCTATACTACTTTATTGGAAATGTCTTCAATTTTGCTACTTAGATTAAGGGAATTCAATCTAAATATCTAATATTAGAAGTTTGGTTTTAAAAATGGATTGAATGATTTAGGAATGGGTTACCAAATGGAATCAAACATATTTTCTCAATTCAATTTCACTACTGGTTAACAAAACTTGATTCATTGTTGATGAAACTTTTAAAATGGCTTTCGTACAATCTACAACTTTATTTTCACTCTTCATTTATTTATTGAATTTTTGGGATAAGCCTTGCTATGTAGCCCAGGCTGTCCTTGAACTTAAGATGCACCTGCCTCAGCCTCTCAAATGTTAGCATTACAGGCATGTGCCATAAAGTCCAGCTCCACCTACACCTTCACAGATATCAAACTGTGGTAATCCTTAATTATTTTTAGGATAAAACACTTTAGACTTTCAGAGAGTAGAGAGATGTAGCTAAAGTGACAAAGCAGTAAATGAAGCTCCGTTCTCCATCACACAAGGTGGAAATAACAATCACTTCAGATCTTGAGTATTATATTCAGTTTCTCCAGCTGAAATCTGGCTGAGCCGCTTGCTAGATCCCCACAGTTTTCGAGAAAGCTGACCCGAACGCATCTGTTCAAGGTAATACAGAGAAATGAATAGATGTTAAGGAAAAACTAGGAGACATAAAATCAATATATATGACACTGAGTTTGTAAAGTGCAGAACAGGTTTTGGTAGCAAAATCACTAACATGTTAAAAGATTCTTGATTAATAACGAAAGCCACTTATTTACTGCAGCACAAGAGACTGAACTCAAGGCCTCCTCCTGTTAGGCAAAGACTCTAGAGCACAGAGCTATATCCCTAGCCATCTTCGTACTTTTTGACGTAAAGTCTCACTAGTTGCTTGGCCTGACCCTGAGCTCACCCTGTAGGCACGCAGACCTTTAACTTGTGATTCTTCGACCTTAGCCTCCCAACTAGCAGGGATTATAGGTGTGTACTCAAAGAGTAAAGTGTAAGCAGAATTTTATGTAATTATCACACTAGCAGGGGAAAGATGGGTGCAATTCAGGAAAATATTACTAAACTCAATGTTGAACGGAAACATGTATAAATGTCTCCACTCTCTTTTTAAATATTTATTTTATGTAAATGAGTATCTTGCCTGCATGTGCACCACATGCATGTCTGGTGCCTGTAAAGGTCAGAAGGGGTGTGGGTTTCTTTAGAGCTGGAGTGACAGATGGTTGTGAGGTGCTATGTGAGTGCTTGAAACTGAGCCCCTGCTTCCTGCAGAGCAGCAAATGCTGGGCTGCTCGGTCATCTCTCCAGCCTTTTCCTGGGGTTGTTTTAAGAGTGACCTTGCTATATAGGCCTGGCTTGCCTAGAACTTACCATGTAGGCCAGTCCGGCCCCCAAATTGTGATTCTCCTGCCTCTGTCTCCCAAGCACTGGGATTACCGGTATGCACTACCACACCCAACTAATTTCTTCTCTTGAAGAAACACCTACAGATACCATATTACATCTCTCAGAAAAAGCTAAGAGTGTCTAAAAAACATGCAATGACTAATTTAATTCTACAGTAAGTTTTCTGGGAGAACCACTAAGCTACCTGGAGTAGAATGATTAAGTTTTCTGAGGAACAAATGTCAGATCTATGAAAGCCTATTAACCAAGAAAATAATAAACTCACTGAGAATAAAGATGTGGATACAAGATATTTGTAGTTCTAGATAAAAAATGATGCCTTTATATAGTCATGCTTGGTATTTATTAAATCAAATTAGTCTTACTGTTAGAACCTGTATTTTATTTTCTATAAGAGCTTTTATGTCTCAAATCTGCACAGTACTCTTGAGTCTTGATTTGGAGTAAAATAATTTTCTTATTCACACAGTGATACCAATCCACAATCATGCTTTCAATTTTATCATAATATGAGCACTACTGATTAACAACTTTATACTTTGGCTCTTTCTGAAAAGTCAAATTTATGTTTCAGTTTATCCATAATGGAGACTTCTGAATCAGCTAGAATAAAGGACCAAAGGAGCCCACAATAGTAAGGAGGAATCCATGATGCTGAATTTTACCTCGGCTGGCTTGCCAACACCCACTACAATCAATTTGCCATCTTCTAAGCCTACAAGAATGTGGCTGTACTCTTTGGTTACAGAAACACAGTGGATAGGTAACCGCATGGCTAATGGAGTGACGCTGAGATTCAAACTAGAAGAGATAAAAACAGACAGTTATATGCACAGAGGATGGATGCACAGGTTATACACGGAAGGTAACTTCATTATCTAGCTCTGCATCCCAACTTTACAGATGTCGGATTTATAGGCATACACTACCATATCCCCAACTGTAGTTCAATTTCTCATAATTTCCCTAAGTTCATCTCCACTTCAAATCCTATTAACTCTTCAACAAGACTCCTCTGATTACGCAGATCCTAGCAATTCTTTGTCTTCAGCATACATTCCTTCCTTCTTTGCTGTGGTCTGAGATAGGGTCTTGCTATGCAGGCTAGGCTGACTCTGAACGCACAATCCTCCTGAACGTGCCACCTTGACCAGCAACTTCTAAAGTCTTCAACCCTTCAAGGTCAATTACTATATTTAAACACCACAATACTGAGAATATGAGCTTTCATTAACTGCTTCTATCATGTTGACTGATAAGTGAAAGGTGAGTAAAAAGTCCCCAAAGAAAGTGCATGTGTGTGAATCTTTGAGGTTAATAAAACAGGTCTATTTGCTTTGTCTGATAGTTTATTATAATAAATGCCTGTGGTTATTTAATGATTGGAAAGTAGAGAATCCAATGTATAAGTGTGTATATATATGAACTAAGAGTCCACTGGTTTTTCTAATTTGCAAGTCTTCTTGGTAGAAGACTCTTAAAACAAGGATGATTTAAAAAAGGAAAGATATCATTGGAATAGGTAATGAGTCCCAAATGCTGATATTACAGGTATATTCCAGCATGCTCAGAACACTGCTGCCTCTTTTGTGTGTGTGACTTGCAAGTGTGTGCATGCCTGGTGCACACATGGAGTTCAGAGGACGACATCAGGTGTCTGTTCTCACCTTCCATCTTTCATGAGACAAGATCACTATGGTAGTCTGAATGTAACTGGCCCCCATAATCTCATAGGGAGTGGCACTATTAGGAGATGTGGCTTTCCTGGAGTGGGTGTGGCCTTGTTGGAGGAAGTGTGTCACTGTTGGGGACGGGCTTTGAGGTTTCCTATGCTCAGGACACCACCCAGTGTCTCAGTCAACTTCCTGTTGCCTGCAAGATGTAGGACTCTCAGCTCCTTCTCCAGCGGCATGTCTACCTGCACGCTGCCATGCTCCCCGCCACGATGATACTTGACTGAACCTCTGAAGCTGTAAGCTGCTCACATTATGACTGTGTGTGTGTGTGTGTGTGTGTGTGTGTGCGCGCGCGCGACTAGAACCCACATCCTCATACTATAGAGAAGCACTGTCACCTACTGAACCACCTTCCCAGCCCCTACTGCTACCTCTCTCTTCTTCAGACAGTTTGAACATCTTAATTTCTTACCCATGAAGCTCTCTTATAGACAGGAGCCCTTGTAAGCTGCCAGTGATAACATGTTCTCCAATTATGCACATGTCTGATATTTGCTCATTCAGGACTTGAGACCCCAGATACTTTCCATTTACAGAAAACACATGTAACATGTTCTTATCCTATAAAGAATTAGGAAACTTTAAGGATTTTGAATAAAAGCTGAGTTTTTAAATTGTCAGTTAAAACTAACATAATTAGTAAGATTTTTGGAATAAAAACATGGCTGTATTTAAAGAAAAAGGATACAGACAATATCAGATTGAAAGTCATATTGCCATGGAAACAACTAAGAGTTAAATAAAAGAGTTAAAATCTTCTCCAGTCCAAAAATATTCCACATTCCTAAAAAAGATGCTCCTGATACTTAAAAGCTTTATTACTAAAAGGAAATGAATATATAGAGTTCAAGTTTATTTCTACACTGTCTTACCCACAAAAGAACTTATGCTGGTTATCACTGCTACTTAAAGCTCATGACATTCCTCATATCAAAAATTAGTTTTTTTGCTGGGTGGTGATGGCTCACACCTTTCATCCCAGCACCCAGGAGGCAGAGGCAGGTGGATCTTTGAGTCTGAGTCCAGCCTGGTCTACAGAGTGAGTTCCAGGACAGCCAGGGCTACACAGAGAAACCTTGTCTTGAAAAACTAAAATATATTTTTAAAAAATGCTTTTAAATTGCTATGTACGTGGGGTTGGGGATTTAACTTAGGGCTCCAGGCTTGTAAGGCGAGGAGTCTACCAACCAAGTTATATCCTTAGCTATAAGATATTACGTTTGAAACCATGTATAATATTAGGCCAAAAGAAATCTCTGAAATAAAATAAAATATGAGGACGAGACTGTAGCAGAAGTTTATCGAACAGTGAGAAAGAACAATTACACCACAGGAAAACAGCCTCTTTCCTTGCTCAAGCTGTCTCTGCAGTGGGGGGAGAGGGACAGGAGTGATGGCCTGCACCTACTGCAGAGAAGTGCTATATACCTTGAGGGTGGACTTTTCTTCCAAGCTGGAATAGATGACAATGTGTCCTTCCCAAGATATGGCCAAACCGGGAATGGTCAGGAACAGGGAACTCTCACAAGGCGGTCGTAACGTCCTCATGTACTGACCTTTCTGAATGGTATGTATAATCACAGTGCCATCCTACACACAGGAGATGTCAGAGAATGAAAAATACAAAACAAAGAAGAAAGGGCAAAGTGGCTGGATAAAGAAATGTGGGAAAGAAACTGAGGAAATAATTATCCCATAAAGGACTTACATGCTTTAGGTAAAACCCTAATCTTGGAATTGTAAGTAGTATTTTATCTTGTAGAGTGCCATCTTCCTTAACTAGTAAGGCCAGTAAGATCCCCAAATACAACACAGCCTCTTTTAAGTTTATTCTTTCTGTATTACTCTAATTTAACAATGTGTAAATTAAATATTAAAAAGTTCTATTTCCACAAACAACTTTTCAAATATAAACACTGTTACTCAATTTATAGAGAAATATTGCTTCTTCAAGGTGCAATCTTACCCTTGACCCTGACACTGCCATGTCGAGCTCAGTGCTGATGCCCACACTCAGTATCTCCTCAGTGTGTCCGTAAAGGATCTGAAAAGGCTTAGACGCTAAGCCCACAGGAGAGCCTCCCTAAAATTAAAAAGGAAATAAAGGTGAAATGATGTCTTGCTGTTTGTTCCCTCTGCTCCCAAGCCTCTTGTTTTTGTTTTTTGGTAACCAAGTTTATACTGTATTCAAACTTCCTCTTAACAAAGTAATATGACAGGTAGTTAGGACCACTGAGTTCACTCACACTAATACTCAGCCCAAGACTTAAATGGAATGGTATCAATGCTGACTTCTTAGATTAATTTTTCCAATTCTTTTAATCTACAAATTTATTCTTCTTTAAATTCAAATAAACATTTTATATATATGAATACTTCTTAGAGCAGCAGTTCTCAACCTGTGGGGTCACAACCCCATTGGGAATCACATATCAGATATCAGATATTACAATTCATAACAGTGGCAAAATTACAGTTATGAAGTAGCAATAATTTCATGGTTGGGGGTCACCACAACATGAGGAACTGTATTAAAGGGTTTCAGAATTAGGTAGGTTGAGAACCACTGTCCTGGAATCTGTACTTTAGGGAGCTCAATTATATTTATTCTGATTTGCCTTTAATTTTTATTATTATTTTATTTATATGTATGTGTCTTGTGTGAATGCTTGTGGAGGTCAGAGGATGGCACTAGATCCCCTGGAGCCAGAGTTACAGGCAGCTGTGAGCAGTCTGACAGGAGTGCTGGGAATCAAACACGGGTCCTCTGGAAAAGCAGCAGTCAGTGTCAATCACTGAGCCACACCTCTAGCTCCTGTCTTTAACTTCTATAGCAGCCATCCTCTTTCTTAATCTCGTATGTACACATGCACAGTAGCCTTACTCCCTTGACACAGACAGGGTCTCTCACTGAGTCTGGAGCTGTTTTTCACATAGCCTGGCTGGCTGTCCAGCAATCCTCTTGCTAGAAATCTAATTGTGCACCGTCACTAATGATGCTTTAAACATTTATTAGGACTTCAGGCATGCTATGCAGATGCTGTAACACTGAGCTATGTTCTCAATCTTTAAAAAATGATTTTTGAAACATAAGTATTGCTAAGTTACTCAGTTTGACTTTAAACTATCACTCTGTAGCCAGGCAAGCCTTGACTTTGTGATGCTCCTGCCTCAGCTTCCATACAGGCTGAAACTGCAGGCTAATAATACAAATTTATTGAAGAAAATTTCTCTAGAATGCCTTTGTCATTAAAACTGCCTTGTTTACATTTATTCTATATTCAAAGGAATGTCAGTTATGTGTCATATTGTTTTATTCATATTTATTTTAGATAAGTCTCTCTAGAACCTCTGTTTCTATATTACACACAAATTCCCCTGTAAATTCTACTCCCTGAGATACATGTGATTTCCTCTACATACTTAATTTAATATTTACAAATAAGATCATTCCTGTATCAAGTAATTAAAGTAACAGAAAACTTTACAATTCAAGTGAAAGAAGAAACATTAAATTCATTTAAAAAAGGTTGCATTTCCAAATATTAAACATGGCAATGATAAAACAAAAATCAATCTTTTATTTAGGAATACAGAAAAAAGCGAGGCCTTGTTCAAAAAAAATTATAGTATTAGCAAATAAAATACAACAGCAAAATGTGGTATCAATAAAAATAAGTAGTATTAATTTATTATATGAATTCAAGGCAGTTCAAATCTACGAAATTTTGTAATTTAACGCATTTAGAAAAAGGAAACTCTGAAAAGATTTATAAAAAACAATGCTAGAGGACACTACTGGTAACACTGATGAAGTGAGAATATAATCTGCAGGTCAGGCAATAGCACTGTACAAATGTTAAAACATTCTCATTTTAGGAATTGCACTGTGGTGGGAAGAACAACTTTTTGGGCTATCAAGATGGACCTGTAGGTAAAGGTACTTGCCACCAAGCATGATCCCCTAAGTTTGGTCCCCAGAACCACCCATGGTGGAAGAAGAGAACTGATCCCCAAAAGTTGTTTGACCTCCACATAGTCACCATGGCATGTGCACATCACCCACACACAGGTAAATAAATAATCATGACAAAAAACTTAAGAAGAAGCTCTCTGTTCTTGGAAGACATACACAGACATGCTCAATGGACTAGAAAGTACTTCCAACATTTAAATCAGTTAGAAAAATAAAGATGCCGAAAGGCGACAGACACTGAAGATGTTAAGACAAAGGTACAAATGCATTATTTTTGCAACTTTTCTGTAAGTTTGAAATTTCATTAAAATTAAAAAGTTACCAAAAGGTAGGAGCAAACTACATATAAATATAAATTAAAAAGGTAGGTAACTAAAGATAAAATGCAACACTGATGAAAACCGACAGCAAACACTGTCACACGGCCAAACTGTGGAGTCCTTGTCAATCAAAGTCAGACATGCTCACTATCATGTTCTAACTCCACTGCAATGTAATAGGGTAAGCAAATAAAATGATATGTTGGAAAATAGGGAAAGTCACCATTATTTCTAGATCATATGATGGCATAGCCACCTTAGGGTCAAAAATTCCAAAAATGTCAATTACCATGAGTTTAAAAATGCAGTAAAGTTAGTGAAAATAAGATAACCATACATTTGTCATAGGTGGTGGTGGTGCACGTCTTTAATCCCAGCACTCTGGAGGCAGAGGCAGGCGGATCTCTGTGAGTTTGAGGCCAGCACGGTCTACAGAGGGAGTTCTAGGACAGCCAGGACTACACAGAGAAACCCTGTCTGGAGAAACAAAAAAAGAATAACAATACATCAGTCAATCATGTCGCTGCACAATTTTCCTTCACAGTAGTAAAAATCAGTAAGAAATGAAAATTCTCCTAAAAGTATCAAAATAGGAGTAAAATTAGAACACTCAGAAGTAAACATAGCATAGTACAGATGACAAATGGAAATAAAGTGATTAAGGGGTTATCCAAAGACATTAAGAGGGTATGAGAGAAATAATGAAAAGGTGTTTTGTATTTCTATGTAAAAATAATTATAAAAATGTCAATACATGGCTGGGCAGTGGTCGCCCATGCCTTTAATCCCAGCACTTGGGAGGCAGAGACAGGCGGATCTCTGTGAGTTCCAGGCCAGAAAATTAATATTAATTAAATAAAATTTCTTTTTTATGTTTCTTTTTCTTTACTTTTTTTTTGAGACAAAGTTTTCTTTGTGTTCTTTTTTAGATGAGTACTGTATGGAAATCAGACTAGCCTTGGAGTCACCATAAAGCCCAGGCCTTATCATGGTTATGGGAGGAGAATCTACAATCACTAACTAACTAAACCAGTACGATCCCTAGCAACAATCTATAAACGCTTGTCTCCACACTCACGGGTAAGTCTTCACCCACCATCAGGGAAATTTCTCTTTGTGACAGACTGAGACTACTCCAGAAAACCACAACCAATTACAATGCAGAGGTGTAGAGCCCAGTCCCAAGGAAAACATCTATAAACAGCTCCTGCACCTAAGGCCCAGTGATCATTGCAGAAGATGGGGCAGAACAGTGTCAGAGCCAGAAGACCACGCAGTGTGCTAGGAGACTGTGTCTCCTAATAATAAAGAAGCTACACCACTAAGTGTCATCAGAACAACAACCGCCCACACGTGAGCCGGACAAGGATGACACCAACGGACATGCCAAATCCGATGGGAAAGATGGGGTCTCAACCCTACACAGGCAACTGAGGAAAACTGGGAGAGGAGAGACGGCCTTCCCAGGAAGAGCACACCAACTGGTGGTCCAGCACAGTCAATTCTTAAACACGCACACAAGTAACATTATATGGACTTGACAGGTTATATTAGGAATGTATATGTATATACAAGTACATACACACACGCAACAGTGATTAATGAAAAAGGAGGCCATGAAATTTGAAGCGGTGTGGGGAGGGGTTCATGGGAAGGTTTGGACGGAGGAAAGGAAAGGGAGAAATGGTGTAATTAAGTTAGAATCTCAAAAATCAACAACAAAAGGCTCAGGCCTTGAGTTTGTGATCATTCACCATGCCCAGTTAAGAACAATTTTCCGTAAGACCACTACAAAATTTTAAAAGAAGGTTTCGTGTGAGAAAGTGTGTAGTGCGTGCGTGTGGCGGGGGCTGTGCATGCACGTGTGGAAACCGGGGCTGATGTCATGGTATCTTCAATCGCTCTCTTCCTTAATTTTAGGACAGTCTCTCACTGAGCCTGGAGCTTGTCATTTCCCTCAGGCTGGCTGGCTCCTAAACTGCCGGGACTCTCCTGTACCTGCTCCCCTGCCCGGTATTAGAGTTATAGGCACACTGATATGCCCTATGGTTACATGGATGCTGAAGATCTGAACCCAGGGCTTCATGCTTGAGCAGCAAGAACTTTATCCACTGAACCATCTGCCTAAAAGTTCTAATAAAAATAAATGCTCATTTAAAAGAATCTGAGGAAAAATTGAAGTAAAGGAAGCATGAAAGAGGAATCTGTCTAAACAAACATTTAGTTACTAAAGCAAAAACACTTTGGCAGTCATATAAAAGTAGGTAATTGGAAAGGACTAGGGAGCCTAGAAAAAAATTAATTGACTGGGTAAACAATACTTGCTTTCTACTGAGTCATAGGTGATGTATTATAAAACACCAAAACTATCAATATTCTAATTATAAATACAAGAGACAAAAGTGAAAATGAGGTGTGAGACAGTCTGTTAACAAGGTAAAAAACTTAGAAAGCATTAAAAAAAATCCTCTCGAAACCAATGTCATAAGAATACAACAGAGAAAAGAATACCTGCAACTTCTACAGCTCCACCAGAAAGGATAGAGGGAATGTCATTATGCTATCATAGCACTGTCCTAGAGAAGCTGGCAATGAGTCAGTTTTGGTAACTACTAGAGAATAAAGCCACGAATCAGACAACAAAGCTAGAAAAGAGTGGTGCTCCAAATAGGTCAGAACTCAGAAAACAGAATACAAAATTTTCAAAATGTCATTTACTACCAGAGAAAAACCTGTCATCCCAGTCCAAGAACATAAAAGGTGTTATTATTACCTGTTGTGTTATTTGCCATATCATACATGTAGTGTCCCTGGAACCAGAAATCAAGTGTATTCCACAGTAATCTGTAGCTAAGCAAGTCACAATATCTGTTTGAAGAAAGAATAAAATAAAATGGGTCTGTTTTGACAGAACAGAACTTTAAGGGCAATTTCAGTTAATGTTCAAATTATTACTAAGGCAGGCTGGCAAATGGCTCAGCAAGTGAAGGAAGCTGCTGCCGAGACTGGTGACCTGCACTAGTCCCTTTGGATACACATCGTAGGAGAGACAGACGCGGGCAAGCAGTCCTCTAACTTCCAAGTGCACATGCGTGTGTGCCCGCCCCCATACACAAAATAATAAAAATGTGACAAAAAACAGGCCAGAGCAACAGGACATCTGCAGGGTCAAAGTCATCTGGAGAGACTGCCCTGAGACCTCTCATTCTGGGTGAGATGTGATGTGCGAAGTGTTTAATAGTGGCTGGCATTGTGGAGGATCAGAGACCTGAGAATGGACCCGTAGCTGTTTTCTGCTCTCTCACCCCATTCACATTCTCCTCCCATTGAAAATTGCTATCTTATGGAATGGATCCTTAAGAAAACAGTACAGGGGCTTGACAGATGGCAGTTAATATTTCATGGATTATCTTCCAGAGAACTTAGGTTTGATTCCTAGCACCTATATAAATGCTGACAATTATCTGTAACTCCAGGCCCAGGGGATCCATTGACCTCTTTAGACTCAGCAGGTGCTGCACACATGTGGTATACAGATAAACATGCAGACAAAACACTCATTGACATACAATAAATAAATAGAAAAGACAGTACATATATACAGAAAAATATGCAGACAAAACACTCATATACATAATAAACAAACAAACAAATAAATAAATAGAAAAGACAGTACATATTATGCTGCAAATTCGTAACATAAAAAGCAGTTTCCAACCAGGCAGTGGTGGTGCACACCTTTAATCCCAGCACTTGGGAGGCAGAGGCAGGCGGATCTTTGTGACTTTGAGGCCAGCCTGGTCTACAGAGCAAGTTCCAGGACAGCCAAGGCTACACAGAGAAACCTTGTCTCGAAAAACAAAAATGAAAACAAAGAAACAAACAAAACTCCACTCCCACCCCCAATTTTCTGGAATAGTCCCATAATCAGCTACACTAAGTGATACCTTAGAAATCACCAGTAGATGTAATCAGATTGGTGACTATCTTAACTGCCATCAGAGATAACTGATTTCCAGATGCAGATGCAGAGATCCACAGCTAAGCACTGGGCTGAGCTCCAGGAGTCTTTTGAAGAAAGGGAGGAGGGATTGTAGGAGCCAGGAGGGTCATGATGGGGGAACCCACAGAGACAGCTGACCTGAGCTCGTGGGAGCTCATGGACTCTGGACCAACAGTTAGGGAGTCTGCATAAGACTGACCTAGGCCCTCTGCATATGTGTGACAGTTGTGTAGTTTTGGTCTCTTTGTAAGGCTCCTAGCTGTGAGATCGTGACCTGTCCTGGCGCTTAGCTGGCTTTTGGGAACCTGTTCCCCATGCTGAACTATCTCACCCAGCCTTGACACAAGGGGAGGATCCCGGTCCTGCCTCAACTTTGATGTGCCATGCTTTGTTCAAGCCCATGGGAGGCCTGTCCTTTTCTAAATTGGGGGGGGGGGGGGGGGAAGGGATGACTGTGGTCAATATGTAAAATGATATGTAAAAAAAAATGTTATCTAAACAAAATAAAAACAAAAAAATCACCAGTAGAGTTAGCAGCAGACTCCATTACCCTCATTTAACAAGTTTATTGAGAAAAAAACTTTTATTCTTTTTGTTTGTTTGTTTCTCTGTGTAGTTTTGGTGCCTGTCCTAGATCTTGCTCTGTAGCCCAGGCTGGCCTCAGAACTCAGAGCTCCTCCTGCCTCTGCCTCCCGAGTGCTGGGATTAAAGGCATGCGCCACCACCGCCGCCCAGCAAAACTTTTATTCTTATACCAAGGCCTGAAATACTAAGATGTACCAGGTTAATATATATGCAGCAATTTTATCTGTCATACTTTACTGTTAATAATGTCCTTATTTAATGATGACAAAATTTTATTATGTAGCCACAAAATCATTATGTCTACCATCTAACTTAATAAAACTCGGTTTAGTATCTTCTAATTTAACATGAAAACATATTTAAAGTGCATGGTGCTTGAACGTACCCCCAACATAGTAAGTATTCCCATCAGGAGCATGTGCCAATTCTACACAGTTGAAAACATAGAAGAAGAAGAAGGTTTGTGGAAAAGTTCATTCTTACCTATATGTCGGATGTTATGTGAGACAATTTTGCCTTTGGTAAGTGACATTACTTGGATACTATTATCCCAGTGTCCAGCACTGAAGAGCAACTTTGCATCATGTGACACCACAAAAAGTTTGGAAGTAATTTCCAGCCCTGGAGCAAAAGGACCATTCACAGTTCGCTGAGCTCTGTAAACACAATTGAATTTTAGAATTTTCCTTAAGAGATCACTTAGACAATTACCAACAGTAAAGTATCTCTCAGACAGGAGGATGGTACAGTATTTAACCCTAGCACTCAGGAGGCATGAAAACTGATGTTAGTTTGAGGCCAGTCTGGTCTCCAGAGTGAGTTCCAGGAAAGTTACGTAATGAGACAGTGCCTAAAAACAACAACAAAAACCCAATAAAGATTATTTGTAAGTAGTAAAGAATAATATGACCATTTACCATTTCCAATGTAATATTTTATTCTATATTTGTTATAACAGGAATTTAGCAATGTCTGAATGCCAAATACTGTCAGGTTATAACTTAAAACCAGAGAGAAGAGGAGGCAAAGTGAGAAAGAAGAGAAAATTGGTGTCTCGAAGCATTACTTTAAAAATCACAGAAATCGCTCGGCAGTGGTGGTGCACACCTTTCATCTCAGCACTCGGGGCAGAGGCAGGTGGATCTCTGTAAGTTCGAGGGCAGCATGGTCCACAGAGTGAGTTCCAGGACAGCCAGACCCCAGGACAGAGAAACCCAGTCTCAGGAAAAAAACTAAAACCCAAAAACAAAGACAAAAAACCCCCAGCAACAACAACAAAACCCATTAGCTGTCCATTACTTACTTCGGGTTAGTCACAGTTTGATCCTTGATGAATGTGAAGTAGTTAGAAATGTTTCTGTCATAAGGTAGCCATCCATGGGTCCCAATAACATAATTCATGCTTACTGTTACCTGAAAAAGAACATATGAAAGCTCAAATAAAAGATTAAAGAATGTGGCTAAGAGTAACCAGATGCTCACAGATTTTGACATCCATCATTTGGAGACCAGTGTAAGATACATGAAACCAAATGTTAAAGATTTATTTATTTATTATGTATACAAGCAAGTGTTCTGCTTGCATGTATCCCTTCAAGCCAGAAGAGGGAACCAGATCTCATTACAGATGGTTGTGAGCCACCATGTGGTTGCTGGGAATTGAACTCAGGACCTCTGGAAGAACAGCCAGTGCTCTTTAACCTCTGAGCCATCTCTCCAGCCCCTGAAACCAAATCTTAAATAATTCAAGTGGAAAAACCTACTTACAGCTTACTGTAAGAATAGTTGTTTTCTTTAGCTAATTACTTTTCATCTTAACTTCTCAGGTCACTAGCATTATTGTTAACATTCAGAGGAAACTGAGGTTACCTTTACCATGACAAATAAGATGTAACTATCACTTAGGCCAAATAGGAGAGTTGACAAACCGTTACAATGTCCCTAAAACAACAGTATTAGTGTGTTCTTGATTTTAAGAGTGAAAAGCTTTTTACTCCTTCAATTATAAAACAACACATTACCCATGCCCCGATTCAGGTAACTTAAAAAAAAATTGGTTTTACCAGTACTTGGGAGTCAAAGGCGCGCGCGCGCGCACACACACACACACACACACACACACACACGATGAAGTTTAGGAATGTAATGGAAATATTTTTACATTCATTCCTATTTCTGGTAAACTAATGTATACAGACGTAGCAATATGAAATAGGTATATATCAACTTACCAGTAACTCAGGGCTGCCTTGAGACATAAAAGAACGAGATTGATTTTTAGGGATGATGGCCTTTAATAGAGGAATACCATCACTAATTCCCTGTAAAATAAAAGGCATTTAATGGCTGTTTCTGTTCATTTTATTAGGTACTAATGATTGAAAATTTCTATTGTTTAGACAGGGATCCCTACAATACCTCATTTTACTCTACCTGATCATGTAATAATTTAATATAAAATGTGGGAAAGGAATTATATGCTATGTTTGAATAGCCAGCACACTTGAATCATCTGAAACCAATCCCTGTCATTCCAGTCCTCTGTTGGGGAGCAGATGGAGATGCCAAGGAGCAGCAATCACTTAAAACAGAGACATTTAGGATCTCTCCTTGCCCCTGCTATGTTGACACAAACAAAATGCAGATGCAGGAAGTGAAATGAGAAAGTTGTCTATAATTTATAGGAAAATCTTTTGGGCTTCACATCAAAACCATTGATCTATTTTGTTAACTGAGGTTCTTTCTGAAAGTCTTATGTTATGAAAATCATATATTATGATCCGAAAACAAATATCATTCTGAGGAAACAATTACCATCATCTTACCACAATGCAAAATAACAGTAATTTGAATGTATTTTTCTGATGTGTCTATAGTTTAAAAATGACAGCTAATGTTTACCATGGATAACATTACTGAATATATACCATGTACCAAGTATTATTCTAAGAGGGTTGTAAGAACTAATAATGCTATGAAATCCAATGAATAATGTTATAAAATCCACAGAATCTGCTTTTCTCTTCAAATTGTGAATCAAGAGCCATTTGTGGTTCCAGCCAGGGAAGCAGGCAGGCTAACTGTGGATCTGGAGCTCTCCTCAACCCACGTCTCCCCCAGCTCTGCAGATGCCCGCTGAGCCTCCTTCCACACGCTCCCCATCTCCAGTGGATCATACACATCTTCCCTTCTAGCCTCCCCCCTCCCACTCTCCAACCACAGCAGTCCGTCCTGGGAACCAGCAGGAAAGTAAGCAGGCTAACTGAAGATCTTCCCCTCCCCCTCCATTCCTCCAAGTCAATCCTAAGTCTGCCCCCCTGTAGCCTACCTCCACATCTAAGTGTCAGCTCCCAATACCCAGAAACACATTTTACCTGGAACCCCCAGTGGCCACACCTATCAGGACTCCTGGCAACACACAGCCACCACACTCTCCTAAGAACCAGAGAGGAAACAGAAACCAAGGAACAAAATACCCACCCAACAAAGACAAGACCAGATATCAGCACCTAGAATTACAATCTCCCCAAACCCAGATGTCTAGACACCAGTAGAAAAACACAATCAGTAACAGCCAGGACAATGTCTCCACCAGAGCCCAGTGACTCTCAGAGTAGACCCTGAGCATCGCAACCCTGCCAGGCGGTGGTGGCACATGCCTTTAATCCCAGCACACAGGAGGCAGAGGCAGGTGGATCTCTGTGAGCTACAGAGTAAGTTCAAGAATAGGCTCCAAAGTTATACAGAGAAACCCTGTCTAAAAAAAAAACAAAACAACAACAACAAAAAAAAAAAAACCAAAACCTTCAACTAGCCTTTATGAGTATGATAAAGGTCCTCAGAGCGGAAATGAACAAACCCCTTAAAGAAACCTACAAAAACGCAAACAAACACTGATTCATTCAAGACAAGAAAATAAAAATAGAATTAATAAAGAAAACTCAAACTCATGGAAATCTGGAAATGAAAAATTTAGATACTCAAACAGGAACCTCAGGAGCAAGCCTCGCCAACAGAATATGAGAAGGAAGAGAGAATTTCAGGCATTAAAGACATGAAGAAGAAATGGATACTTTGGTCAAGGAAAATGTTAAATCTAAAAAAAAAAAAAAAATCCTGATACAAAACATCTAGTTTGCCAAAAACAGGCACATTGATCAATGCAATAGAACTAAAGACCCAGACATAAATCCATATACCTATGAACACCTGAATTTTGATAAAGAAGGCAGAAACACACACCGGAAACAAGACATCTTCAACAAATGGTGCTGGTCAAACCAGATGGCTACATACAGAAGACTCCAAGTAGAACTACAGTTTGCACCCTGCACAAAACTCAATTCTAAATGGATGAAAGACGTCAACACACACCCAGATACACTGAATCTGACAGAGAAGGAAGTGGGGGATAGTGCAGAACTCACTGGCACAGGCATGAAGACCAACAATTGGAAACAAATAACCCAATTAAAAAAATAGGGTACAGATCTAAACAGAATTCTCAAAAGAGGAAATTTAAATGGAAGAAATGTTCAACATCATTAGCTGTCAGGGAAATGCATATCTACTTTGCGATTTCATCTTACACCTATCAGAATGGCAAGACCAATTACACAGGTGACAACTTACACTGGTGAGAATGAGGAGCCAAGGGAACATCCCTCCATTGCTGGTGGGAGTGCAAACTTGACAAGCCACTATGGAAGTCAATGTGGAGTTTCCTCTGGAAGATGGAACTGATGGACCTCTAGATCCAGCTATACTGCTCTTGGGAATGTACCCAAAGGATGCTTCCTCCTACCACTGAGACACTGCCTCAAGCATGTTTATTGCTGCTCTACTCATAATAGCCAGGAACTGGAAACAACTTAGATGTCCCTCAACTGAAACATGGATAAAGAAAGTAAGGTACATTTACACAACGAAATATTACTCAGACACTGAAAAAAAAATGAAAACATGAAAATCATAGGGAAATGGATACAGCACAAGAAAAAACAAAAATCAACATGAATGAGGTATCCCAGACCTAGAAAGACAAATATGTTATGTATTTGCTTATATGTAGATATTAGCTGTTTAGTCAATGATAACTAAAGGACTGGAGGGAACAGATAGATCTGCCTAGAAAAGCAAAACAGAATAAGCAGTTATAGATGGATGGGAGGTGGGGGCTGAAACGGGGATCGAGTGGGGAGGTGGAGAGGAGAGGTGGATGAGGGAGGGAATACAGGGAGAGACAGCTAAAATTAAGGGCCATTTGAGGAGTATAGAAACCTAATACAGCAGAAGTTTCTTAAAATGCAAACATACATGAGGGTGATCTCAATGAAATCACCAAATAATGGGAAAGACAGAGCCCCAGTTGGACATCTCTTGTCACCCAATGAAGCTTCCAGAACTGGGTTACATCTAATTGAGTTGTTGGCCCATGGGAACCCCCACAAAATCCGGGCTGTTGCCAAGCTGCACTCCACAAACTGCCAGCAAAGCCCCATGGCTGAAGACAACACCTACACAACTCATTGAAAATGGAGAAGTCAAGCTGGTGCTTACATAGAGCCTTATCCAAACTAAAAGACAAAGAGAGAATATCCAAATTAATGGGTCAGAAATGAAAAGAGGGATATAGCAACAGACACTGAGGAAATCCAGACAATCATTAGGTCATATTTCAAAACCTGTACTCTACAAAACTGGAAAATCTAAAAGAAATGGACAAATTCTTGATAGATATTATATACCAAAATTAAATCTAGATCAGATAAACAGTTTAAATAGACCTACAACCCCTAAGGAAAAAGAAGCAGTCATTAAAAGTTTCCCAACCAAAAAAAAGAGCCCAGGGCCAGGTGGTTTTAGCACAGAATTTTATTATACTTTCAAAGAAGACCTAATATCAATACTCCTCAAATTATTTCACAAAATAGAAATAGAAGGAACATTGCCAAATTCTTTTTATGAGGCCATAGTCACCCTGATATCCAAACCACACAAAGACTCAACAAAGAAAGAGAATTACAGACTAATTTCCCGCATGAACAATGATGCAAAAATACTCAATAAAATACTCACAAACAGAATCCAAGAATACAGCAAAAAGATCATCTACCATGATTAAGTAGGCTCCATCCCAGAGATGCAGGGATGGATTAACATATGAAAATCTGTCAATATAACCCACCATATAAACAAACTGAAAGAAAAAAAAAAAATCACATGATCATCTCAACAGATGCTGAAAAAGCCTTTGACAAAATCCAATACCCCTTCATGATAAAAGTCTTACATGATAAAAGGATACAAGGGATATACATAATAAAGGCAATATACAGCAAGCCAAGAGCCAACATCAAATTAAATGGAGAGAAACTCAAAGCGATTCCACTAAAATCATGAACAAGACAAGGCTGTCCTGTCCACTCTCTCCATATCTATTCAATAAGTACTTGAAATTCTAGCTAAAGCAATAAAACAACTAAAGGAGATCAAGGGGATACAAATTGGAAAGGAAGAAGCCAAAGTATCCTTATTTGCAGATAATATGATAATATACATAAGCAACCCCCACAATTCTACAGGGAATTCCTACAGCTGATAAACACCTTTAGTGAAGTGGCTGGATACAAGATTAACTAAAAAAAAAAAAAAAAAAAAATCAGCAGCCCTCCTATACACAAATGATAAATGGGCCAAGAAAGAAATCAGGGAAAACAACACCCTTCACAATAGACACAAATAATATAAACTATCTTGGGGTAACTCTAACCAAGCAAGTGAAAGACAAGAACTTCAAGACTTTGAAGAAAGAAATGCAAGAAGACAGCAGAAGATGGAATGATCTCCTATGTTCATGGATTGGTAGGATTAACATAGGAATAATGACCATTTTACCAAAAGTAATATACAGATTCCACACAATCCTCATTAAAATTCCTATACAATTGTTTACAGGCCTCAAAAGAACAATACTCAACTTCATATGGAAAAACAGAAAATTCAGGATAGCTAAAACAATCTTGTACAATAGAAGAATTTACAGAGGTATCACCATCCCTGATTTCAAGCTATACTACAGAACAATAGTAGTAAATTCCACATGGCATTGGCATAAAAACAGACAGGTGGATCAATGGAATCCAATCGAAGACCCAGATGTAAATCCACATACCTATGGACACTTGATTTTTGACAAAGAAGTCAAAATTATACAATGGAAAAAACAAAGCATCTTCAACAAATGGTGCTGGCATAACTGGATGTCAGCATGTAGAAGAATGCAAATAGATCCATATCTATCACCCTGAACAAAACTCAAGTCCAAGTGGATCAAAGACCTCAACATAAATCCAGATGCACTGAACCTGATAAAAGAGAGAGTGGGAAATAGCCTTAAATATATTGGCACAGGAGACAACTTCCTGGATGGAATACCAATAGTGTAGGCACTAAGATCGATAATTTATTTATAAATGGGACCTCATGAAACTAAAAACCTTCTGTAAGACTTTAAAGAGCACTGTCAATAGGACAGCCTACAGAATGGGAAAAGCTCTTTAACAACCCCACATCCAAAAGAGGGCAGATTTCCAAAATATATAAAGAATTCAAGAAACTAGACATCAAAAAAATAAAACCAATTAAAAAATGGGGTACAGATATAAAGAGAGTTCTCAACAGAAGAATGTTAAATGGCTGAGAAACTGTTCAATATCCATAGCCATTAGGGAAAAGCAAATCAAAACAACTCTGAGATACCATCTTATACCTGTCAAAATGGCTAAGATCAAATGCTGGATGGATGTGGAGGATGTGGAAGAAAGGGAACACTCCTCCATTGTTAGTGGGAGTGCAAACTTGTACAGACACTTTCGAAATCAATATGGTGACTTCTCAGAAAATTGGGAATTGATATACCCCAAGAACCAGCTATACCAATCTTGGGCATATACCCAAAAGGTGTGCCCACAAGGTCACTTGCTTAGCTGTGTTCATACCAGCTTTATTTGTAATAGCCAGAACCTGTAAACAACCTAGACATCCCTTAACTGAAAGAATGGATAAAGAAAATGTGGTACATTTACACAATGGAGTATTACTAAGCTGTTAAAAACAATGACATCATGAAATCTGTAGGCAAATGGATTGAACTAGAAAAAAAAAAAAATTGTCCTGAGTGAGGTAATCTAGACCCAGCAAGACAAGCATGGTATGTTCTCACTTATAAGTGGATACTAGCTGTAAAGGATAACCATGCTACAATCCACAGAGCTAGAGAGGCTAGGTAACAAGGAGGGCTCAAGGAGAGATGCATAGATCTCCCTGGGAAGGGAAACAGAATAGATTTCAAGGGTGGACTGGGATCCGATGGGGATGAGAACAGGAGGAAACAGGTGGGGGCCTTTTAGGGACAGGGTAAAAACCTGGTGCAAGAGAAACTCCCAGGAATCTACAAGGATGACTCTAAGACTCCAAGCAACAGTGGATATGTAGCCTGAACCGGCCATCTCCTGTGACCAGGCAAGACTTCTAGTGGAGAGACTGGAACATCAACCCAGCCACATAACCTTTGACCTACAGTCTGTCCTGCCTATGGGATGTGCTAGGTAAGGATGACACAGAGATTGTGGGAGCGGCCAACCAAAGACTTTCAGCCTCAGACCCCTGTTACAAGAGTGAGCCCACCCCTGACACTGCCCGGAGCACCAGAACCCAGAGGCTGGATGACTCAGAGACCTAGGACAGAACCAAACCTGACTGGAGAAAAAAAAAGTATCAATGAAATGATTCCTCAAGATATTCTGCTGTACTCATAGACTGGTGAGTATCCCAAATGTCATCAGAGAGGCTTCATCCAGCAACTGATGGAAACAGATGCAGACCCACAGCCAAACATTAGGCCGAGTTCAGGGAATCTTGCTGAAGGGAAGGAGAAAGGATTGTAGAAGCCAGAGCAGTCAGGACATCATAGGGAAACAGAAAATCAACTAATCTGGGTTTGTGGGAGCTCATAGAGTCTGAACTGACAACCAGGGAGCCTGCATGGACTGACCTAGGTCCTCTGTACATATGTTACAGTTTTGTAGCTTGGTCTTCTTGTGGGACTCCTAACACTGGGAGTGGGGGAAGTCTCCAATTCTTTTACTGGCTTCTGGGACCCTACTCCTCATACTGGGTCTCCTTGCCCAGCCTAATACAAGGGGAGGTGCTTAGTCTTACTGCAACTTGATATGCCATGCTTTGCTGATACCCATGGGAGGCCTGCCCCTTTCTGAAGAGAAATGGAGGAGGAGAGGTTGGGGGGATGGACTGGGAGGAGAGGAGGGAAAACTGCAGTTGAAATGTAAAATAAATAAATAAAAATAAGGTGAAGAGAACAATAAAGTAAAATACTCGAGTTGACCTTTGGCTTTTCACAAATAAGGGTACAACTATAGGCCTGTACAGATAGCACACACCACACAAGTGGTACAACTACAGGCACACATGAGCACACCTGCACACACATGTACAAACACACGATTGGAGAAAGCTCTCCGACATTACCAAGTTGGGTTTTACCTCTATAAAAAATGACTTCAGTTCAGGGAGGTGCTGAAAGAGGTTTAGGGTTGCAACTTCTGTTTTGGTCTGCTTTTGTATGGCTTCTTCTGCTGATAATCTTGGAGGGTGTGGCTCCTTCAAAATAATTTTAAGAAAAAATTTCAGAGTTCCATGAAAACCTGCCCGTGTTCACTCACACACAGTGGACTGTTCTACAAGAGAATGCACACTAAACACTGTTAACAACTCCAGGCCATGGCTTAGCTTATCCCCAGCAAATCTGCCATCCATCCTTCTTTTCTACAGATATCTCATTTCTACTTTAAAGTTTTTCTTATTGATATCACTCCTGTGTTTCCAGATCAGAATATTTTTACATGCTCTTTCACCAATTATTTAGTATTTCTTAGTTTCTTTTTTCTCTTAATTATCCATTGGTTATTTATGATCAATCTTTGCCATCCAGCCTACGGGAATCTTTTTTCTTTTAAGCTCTAAATTCCATTTTATTGATTTTCTGTGTATATATGGGCATGTGCATGTCACAGTGCATGTGTGGAGGTCAGAGAATGACCTGCAGGAGTCAATTCTCTTCTCCACCATGCTGACATGGGGGACTGAACTCAGGTCATCAGGCCAGGCAGCAGGTGCCTTTACGCACCGAGTCAGATACAGAATTAAGTATATTAATGTCAATTAAACATAGTGATAATATATTAAGTACCTTATTACTATTCCAAAGGCACAATTAAAATGCGTAAGAGTTGTCCTTCTAAAAAGGATTCTTGCCAGATACA
Source organism: Peromyscus aztecus (assembly GCA_902168405.1). Lineage (NCBI taxonomy): Eukaryota > Metazoa > Chordata > Mammalia > Rodentia > Cricetidae > Peromyscus > Peromyscus aztecus. The sequence goes on along the minus strand of CABHPQ010158236.1, from coordinate 7,814 downwards.
GTAACATACACCTGTAATCCTAGTGCTTGGCAGGTAAGAGTTCCACCAAAGAACCACCAATGCTGACTATCCGAGTGCTTAGAAGACTAAGGCAGGAGGAACTGGAGTTTGAAGCCAGCTACAGAAAGTTCTAAGGCAGTATGGGCTACATAGTAACACTCTGTCTCAGAAAGAAAACAAAACAAACCAGGGAGGTGCATTTCGATTCTTCTGCCTCTATTACAAAAAATTTGATAACAGGCAATAGATGTGACACTTAAATGTGTAGCTTTTAATACTTAAAAAACCAACAGCAGCAGCTTTATTTTAAATTACAGGCTGAGAGTCCTAGCCTTGCCTGACCTCCTCCTGTATGTGTGGTGACGGAGCCTGCACGTGGACGTTGCACATACGAAGTAAACATGCCTGGACTAAACTACCACCTCAGCCCCTCCGTAATATGTTTTAATCACAATAAAAACTAGTGTGAGGGAGGTGGCTCGGTAAAGTACTCGTCTAGAAGCAAACATGAGGACCTGAGTTCAAATTTACGGAACCAGTGTTTAAAAAAGGCCAGCCAAGGTGGCTAGCCAGCCTAGCCTACTTGATGAATCCCTGGACAGTAAAAGATCAGGGTTTCCACCAAACACTGGACAGTGTCAGAGAAAGGACACCCAAGAAATGAAACTCTGACCTCTATAGCATGAGCACACAGGGCAGGATAACTGCCCTGCCAACCAACAGATCAGCTCTGTTCTTGTAAAATAACAGGAATAAAGAAAAGTAGAGCTCAAGCCTGGTGGTGGCGGTGGCGGTGGCGGTGGTGGTGCACACCTTTAATCTCAGCACTCAGGAGGCAGAGGCAGGCAGATCTCTGTGAGTTTGAGGGCAGCCTGGGCTACACAGAGAAACCCTGTCTCAAACACAAAACAAAACAAAAGGGAGAGGTGGAACAAAACTAAAGGCTCTAATCAGAGCCCCACCAAGAGCTGTTTGATTGTGAACGTCATATGTGTTAGGAAAGAGCTCCACCACTGCACTATATTCCCCTGCCCTTTTTCAACTTTTCTCTTTGACAGAGGGTCTCACTAAGTCGGCCAGGCTGGCTTTGAACTCACAGAGATCACTGTGTAGCCCTGGCTGACCGCAGTTATCCTCTGTTCAGGTGTGATGTGCTCATGTAACTGAGACTCCCGATACTAGGAGGACTGATGTATGAAGTAGAGGGACTTCAAATGAAGTCTAGAATTCAATCTCCAAGAGACAGTACTGCAGTTGTTTTATTTTTGTGTTCTTTTTTATTTTTTTATTTTTTTTTCCAGAGCTGAGGACCGAACCCAGGGCCTTGCGCTTGCTAGGCAAGCACTCTACCACTGAGCTAAATCCCCAACCCACTGCTGTTGTTTTAAAAGAAGAAATGCAATCATATAAACCAAACACTTTCAAGTACAATTATTCTAGGACTCTACTACTCTTCAAGCCTCAGAATACTTCGAAACATCATTCTAAGCCAGCAGTTCTCAACCTGTGGGTCGTGAATCCTTTGGCTAACCTCTATCTCCAAAAATATTTATATTACGATTTATAACATAGCAAAATTAGAGTTATGAAGTAACAATGAAAATCATGTTATGGTTGGGGGTCACAGCATGAGGAACTGTATTAAAGGGTCACAGCATTAGGAAGGTTGACGTGGTAGTTTGAATGTATTTGTCCCCCCTAAGCTCATAGAGAGTGACACTATTAGAAAATGTGGTCTTGTTGGAGGAGGCTGGATGATGTGGACCTTTAATGCAGACCTGGGGGATAAAGGCCACACTGTCTGTTGGAAATGTGTCCCTGCTGGGGTGGGTTTTGAGGTCTTTTTCTCAAGCTTTACTCAGTATGACTGTCAGTTGACTTCCTGTTGCCTGAGTCAAGACGTAGGACTCTCAGCTCCAGCACCACATCTGCCTGCATGCGGCCATGCTCCCCACTATGATGGACTGAACCTCTGAACTGTAATTGAGCCCCCTCAATTAAATGTTTTCTTTGTAAGAGTTGCCGTGGTCATGGTGTCTCCTCACAGCAATGGTAAACCCAAACTCAGATAGTTGAGAACCACTGCTCTAAGCTGATGATAACTTATGTAATTTACCTTCAGCAGCTGACAAGGTGTTTGCCCAAAATTATTTATCATCCCTTCTAAGGCTTTTCTTTCCTTTTCATCTGTTAAGGCATCAAGATCTACAGCACCTAAAACAAGAAGCAATCACTATTGAGAAAAACAAACCAGTAAGACTCTGATACATACATCAAGGACTGATTAACACATTTAAAACAAAACATCAGCCTTCATCTTGTCACCAGAAAAATGACCTATTTTTATTTGTGTGTGTGTGTGTGTGTGTGTGTGTGTGTGTGTGTGCGCGCATATGTACATGTGTGTGGGTACATGTGGGAGATCCTGTCTCAATAAGGGGAAGAACCAGTGAGGAAGACCACCTGACATTACCTTCAACCTCCTTGTGTACCCACACATGTATCATATATGAACACACAGAAAAGATTTAAAAAGAGAGAAAATTTTCTGCCCATAGCTGTCAGAAAACAGTTTTGATTCTAAGAATTTAATACTGGAAATTCTAAGTGCATTCTTTCAAAGTTTACTAAAAATATTATGTAATGTTCAATGTAAGACTTGATTAAACAGGAAATTTGATTTCCCGTATAAGAAACCAAAAGCATATGATGACTGGTGTCTATAATTAATTTCCATATACACATGCACATCATAAACTACTATCACAAAAGTGAAACAGTGGCAGTTTCATGACCTTCCACCTGAACAGCTCTTTGGTTGGTGTACTCTTTCCTCTGTGAAGTATCCAGGCCCAAACCCCATGTATAACAAAGACACACTAACTCTATGAGAGCAAACAGGAGAAGACGGAGGTAGGCGCAGACCTTCGTAACTGCAGTAGTAGAAGACATTGAGTGCTTCCACTGCAGCGGGTCCTCTCTGTTTGTAGCCAAAGATCAGGTCTATCCATTCATGAAGATGAGCAGACACATATTCAGACTCCTAGAAAGACAACAAATTTAATAATTAATACAGGTAGTTTCCAACCATAATCTAAATTCATGCATTTTAAAAAGGGCATGGAGCAGCCAGGAGATGGTGGCGCATGCCTTTAATCCTAGGACTTAGGAGGCAGAGGCATGTGGATCTCTGAGTTCAAGGTCAGCCTAGGATGTGGATCTCTGGTTCCAGGACAGCTAGGGCTACACAGAGAAACCCTGTCTTAGGGGAAAACAAAACAAAACAAAAACATGGAGCCAGAGAGAAGAACACTGACTCCTCTGCAAGAGAAAGCATGTTCGATTCCCAGCACCCACATGACGACTAACCACCACCTGTAACTCCAGTTCCAGGATATCTGACCCCTTCTGTCCTTGCTGGGCACTGCACACACATAGTGTACAGACATACATACATGTAAAACATTTGCACACCTTTTTTAAAGAAGAGTACTACTTGGTAAACAATGCTGCGAGACAGTAACACAATTATCAATGGTAAACTAACTCTCTCTATTTCTTCAATTCCAAGTTGGAAATTTACCTAAACACTCTTAAGTTTTTTAAAGTGGCATTTTTGATAGGCTAGTTTTATTAGGAACTGGGTAATCTTTCAGAAAAATTAAAAAATGTAGTCATGCTTAACTGAAATGAAACAAAAACAGAAACTGCAAAACATTTCATTATACCAGCTGAGTAAACAGAATAGCAATCCACACAGCAAACACACAGAGAACTGGAATGTTAACACAGGCTGAACATCCCTTATGGAACATGATTAAGGCTACAAGTATTTGAGATTTTGCTTGTTGTTATTTGTTTTGTTTTGTTTCAGACAAGTTCATGTCATGTTGTTCAGGCTGGACTCCAAGTCAGGTACTCAGGCTTCAGCCTCCTAAGAAACTGCCACTAGGCCCAACTCAGATTGTGGATTTTCCCAGATTCTGAAATATTTGCAGAGGATTTACTAGCTAATCCAAAAATCAAAAATTCCAAAATGTTCCAAAATACACTGGGCGGAAAAGAAAAAAAAAAAAACACAAAAAAGCTATTAACATCTCCCCAAATCTAAGATAGAGTTAAATAAGAGGTGTGAAATGCATTTTTTTTGTTTTTTCCAAGACAGGGTTTCTCTGTGTAGCTATGGAGCCTGTCCTGGAACTCGCTCTGTAGACCAGGCTGACCTCGAACTCACAGAGATCCACCTGCTTCTGCCTTCCAAGCGCTGGGATTAAAAGCATGTGCCACCACCATCTGGCATGGAATGCATTTTTGTGGTATTTCTTTTGTAATAGTTGTCTAAAACTTGTCAATTCAAGAAAAAAAAAAAAACACTAAGACTTGATTAAATAGGAAATTTGATTTCCTATATACCAGAAATCAAAAGCTTATGACACTGATAATTGGTATTTATAATTAGATTTGTATATATACCATAGTAAGATATTATTAAAAAAAGAAAAAGTGGAAACCCATATTCTGGTACATAATCATGGATAGTATCACAAAAAATTATATCCTAAGATTAAATTATGTATTGTATTTTTAGAACAGTAATATATAACAGATAATAAATTAATCTAGAAAAAAGTACACTTTAACTTATCTTTGAAAAACATATCTATGTTTTATTAGACTTGGTGGTGATGTAATAAAAATCTTACCAGAGCTTTCCTGTGTTTATAAATGAAATCTTCAGCTGACTTAGCCCATCTTGGAAGAATGACATCATTTACCACTTCTTGGGAAACTTGTAGGTGACCCAAATTAAATTCTAAGACACATAAAAAATAAAAACATCAGAATCATTTTAGATTTAAATAAGTGATGTAAAACATACAAAAGAGGGCCTATGACTAGAAAAATACTTTAACTTATCTATTGCAGTATACTTTACTCATTAATTAAACTACATAAAGTGTTTTAAAACTCATTTTTAGAAGGTTTATCTGAGTAAGAATTCTTTTTCTTAGGAAAGTGGGGAGGAGTAACTTGGGAGACACTCAGGGGGCAAATTTCAGCTATTCAATCATAAATAACTGAATTTGGTTCTCCATCATTAAAGCCAAGTACAGTGGCTCATGCCAATGACTACAGAGCTGAGCGTGGATACAAGAATCCTAGGGGCTTGTGAGCAGCCCACCCAGTTAAGGTGGAACAGGATTAAGGACGTTGAGCTCTGGCCTCTCCAAATGAATGCATGGATACACACACACACACTCCTCCATGTGTAAGTGCATAGGCATGGGAACACACGCACACACACAAATGAAAAGGAAAAAAGAACAGGGAAAGCACTACACTCCTCACTTCAACTGGATTACAACAGAATATTATCCTTACACTAAACATGGATAATGGTCCTTTTAATGGTTAGTTTACAAAATATGGTTCATTAAAACTTATGGTGTAACTTACACCTTAAACTCACTCACTGAGGGTTTTGTTTCATGGAGAAGAACATCTTTTATGGCACTATTCCACAAAGACACTTGCTATTCTAACTGAACATGACATGTGACAGAACTTTATCAAGTATGAGGTTTTCCTGTTCATACACTGTGAGAAGGAAAGCGTTAACACAAAAGACCTTCAAAAAAGTCTTAAAAGACCATTCATCGGATAGCAGTGTACTGCCTTGAAATACCACATTTCCCAAGTCTAGGTAAGGTTTGAAGGTCCAGGTGTGACAGGGACACAGTGTCCACTTCACAGTCATTTCCCTTCGGGTTTCCTTGCAGAACCTCCATGTCATCTGCACAGCATGTGATTGCTTTAGCGGCTGGTACAGACACAGTTCTAGAGAATGAAGCTACAGGGGTTAGACTTAAGAGGGACACAACACATCAAAGTCCCCATCTTTGCAAGATGCTGTGTTTCTACCTACTATGCTTAAGCTATGTCAGTTATTTGTAACAATGAGAAGGATTAGCCATCAACAAAGCCAAAATACTCAGAATGACAGAGTGAAAATACAGAAAGAAATTGGCCACGATGACACTATACACCTGAGTATACACTACACTCTTTTTATTACAGAAAACACTGAAATTTTATTGTGCAATTTTGTGATGTTTATATTACTATTTATTCCTAGTGGATGATACATTTGTTTTCTCCTGCCCAAACTCCTATCAAACAATTATAAAATCACAGTTATACATAGAGACCATGAGGTCATAGGGCTGAGGGCAGCAATTGGCTCCAATAAATACCATGAATTGTAGAGCAAAGAGTACCTTAAGTTTTTCATTAAAATTCAGCCCAGTTACTCTTCCTATTCCACATACACACTGGCTTTATTAAATTCCAGTCCAACAGCTGACTAGTAATCTCTAAAAAATGTACCCCAAAATCTTGCAAACTTATTTGTGCTTTAAAAACAAATATAAGGTTAGGGAAGCAGTTTGGTTGTGGAGTGTGTGCCGATCAAGTGAGTAAGACTCTGAGTTCAATCTCCAGTATGTCATACACACAAAAGTAGGAAAAGCCAAGTGGTGGTGGTGGTGGTGGTGGTGGTGGTGGTACACGCCTTTAGTACTAGTACTTGGGGTGGGGGGCAGAGGCAGGTGGATCTCTGTGAGTTCAAGGCCAGCCTGGTCTACAGAGTGAGTTCCCAGAGCCCTCAAAAAAAATAAAAAATAAAAAAATAAAAAAGTAGTAATAATCAAGTAAAATAACACTACAGAAAAAACATTTGGATATTTTTAAAATTTAATTATCATAATGCATCTCTATTCCAATAACCTAATTTCCAAAAAGTGCAATGATTTCACCATTATTTTAAATGTGCACCTTTTGTACATTCCAAATAAAGAATCAGGAGCCGTCTTCCTTAAAAGGTAAAAGAACACTTGCATCTTTGTGAATTACATGGTCTCTTGTAACTACTCAAGTTGGTCATTAATTTCTGAAAGCTAGTTACAGATAGGAAAAACATAATATAAACGGGTATATAGGTTGCAGTGATACTCTAAAAACATGAGTTTACTCATGGGTTTGGCTCACTGACCTTGGTCTAAGTTATCACCTTACTGACCTCAAAGAATTGCAATGGCAGTGTAAAGCAGTCCTGCGTCTCTAGTAAAGACTGCACGCTGAGGTAAGATCTCTTAGGAGTTCAAATTTGACTCATATCTTAGTTTCCTATATCGCTTCCCTGAAAAGTAAGACTTGGTTCTTTATGTCATTTCCCTGGTATCAGTTCAATCCTGTCACTAATTTACACAGAGAAGAAACCATAAATAAATCATGCAATATTACAGAAGATGCCCTCAAAATTGCTTTTCACGATTTTTCACTGGGACCTGTTGAATAAAATTTTAAATCCTCTATTTCTTACCATTTTGATTTTCTAAAAACTCAGGGAAATAGAAGAATTCAGGAATAAGTTCCTTTACATCATATGTATTATCCATAAGAGCTTGCCAGGTAGCAGGGATGGAATGAAACTGCCGGTCTGCACAGTCAAACCTGCATGTGGGATTGAAAGACAACAGTCTACTAGAGGAAAGCAAGGAAGCAGAGAACAAACCTTTACAATTTCCATGTGACTACAGTTCTTTCTTAATCTTCCTCTTTAGTATCTGAAAACAACCGTTGACATTGCACATCTTTGCATGTGTTAGACACCTGTCTATTTTCTTTAGTGAAATTGCTATTCAGACCCTTTTCCATTTTTAAATTCAGTTTTGTATTATTTGTCTGTAAGGACTCTGTATATGTTCCAAATACAATCCCCTTATTGGATTTTCTTGATTGTACTTTCTTGATGG
>CABHPQ010158235.1:14345-33226 GCA_902168405.1 Peromyscus aztecus | reverse complement strand
TCATCTTTACTCCAGCACACCTTGTAGGTAGGATAAATTATAGGCTTAAGATCATGTGGCTGAGTTGGTGTTCCAGTTCTTTCACTGGAAGCCTTGCCGAGTTAAAGGTGATGGCCAGTTCAGATTGTGTATCCCCTTTTGCTAGGAGTCTTAGCTGGGGTTACCCTTACAGATTCCTGGGAGTTTCCATTGCACTAGGTTCCTACCTCACCCCCAAGTGACCCCTTATTCCATTATCTTTCACTATTCTCAGCCTCCATTTGCTCCCCTTATATGAGTCCTCCTGATCCCACCCACCACCAGTCCACCTGAGAAATCTTTTCTACTTCCCTTAACCAAGGCTATCAAACTGTCTCCCCTTTAGCCCTCTTTTTTTTATTAGCTTCTCTGAGTCTGTAGCTTATAGCATGATTATCCTTTACAGCTAATATTCACTTATAAATAAGTACATACATTTGTCTTTCTGGGTATGGTTGCCTCATTTAGGATAATTTTTTTCTAGTTCCATAGATTTGTCTACAAATTTTATGAGTTCATTGTTTTTAACAGCTGAGTAATACTCCATTGTGTAAATGTACCACATTTTATTTATCCATTCTTCAGTTGAGATAGATCTAGATTTTCACCAGGTTTTGCCTATTACAAATAAAGCTGCTTTGAATATAGTTGAGCAAGTGTCCTTGTGGTATAATGGAGGATCATTTGTGTATATGTCCAAGAGTGGTATAGCTGGGTCTTGAGACAGAACAATTCCCAATTTTCTAAGAAGCTGGCAAATTGATTTCCAAAGTAGCTGTGTGAGTTTTCACTCACACCAGCAATGGAGGAGTGTACCCCTTGCTCCACATCCTCTCTCACAAGAGCTGTCATTTGTGTTTCTGATCTTAGACCTTCTGACAGGTGTAAGATGGAATCTCAGAGTCATTTTGATTTGTGTTTCCTTGATATCTAAGGATTCTGAAAATTTCCTTAAGTGTTTCTCAGTCATTTGAGATACTTCAGTTGAGAATTCTGTTTAGATCTGCATTCCATTTTCAAAATTGGATTACCTGGTTTGTTGATGTCTAATTTCTTGAGTCCTTCATATATTTTAAAAATTAGCCCTCTGTAAAATGTGGGGTTGTTGAAGATCTTTTCCCATTCTGTAGGCTGCCAATTTTGTCCTGTTGTTGGTGTTCTTTACCTTACAGTAGCTTTCCAATTTCATGAAGTCCCATTTATTAATTGTCCATTTTAGTTCCTGCACTATTGATATTCTGTTAAGGATGTTGTCTCCTGTGTCAATACATTCAAGACTACTTCACACCTTCTCTTCCATCGTTCAGTGTATCTGGATCCTCTTAAACTTGAGTGTTATGCAGTATGACAGATATTAATATATATATGTCTGGGTCTTTGATTTGATTCCATTGATTGACCTTTCTCTTTTTATGCCAATACAAGGTGGCATTTATTACTATAGCTCTGTAGTAGAGCTTGAGATTGGGGGTGGTGATAACTCTGGAAGTTCTTTTAACAAGATTGTCTTAGCAATCCTGTTTTATTTTTTTCCATATGAAGTTGAGTATTGTTTCTTCTAGGTCTGTAAAAAACTTTGTTGAGATCTTGTTAGGGACTGCATTGAATCTGTAGCTTACCTTGGTAAGACGTCCATTTTTACTATTGTTAATCCTGCCAATCATGAGCATGGGGGAATCTTTCCATCTTCTGATATCTTCTTCAGTTCCTTTCTTCACAGACTTGAAGTTCTTGTCAAACAGATATTTCATTTGCTTGGTTAGGGCTAGCCTAAGATATTTTATAGTATGTGTGGCTATTGGGAAGGGTGTTGTTAACCCTGATTTCTTTCTCAGCCAAGTTGCCATTTGTACGTAGGAGGGCTACTGATTTTTTTAATTTAATCTTGTGTTCAGCCACTTCACTGAAGATGTTTATCAGCTGTATGAGTTCCCTGGTAGAATTTTTGGGGTCACTTATGTATCCTATTATAGTGTCTGCAAATAGTGATACTTTGATTTCTTCCTTTCCAATTTATAAACCCTTGATTTTCTTAATTGTCTTATTGCTCCAGCTAGAACTTTGAATACTATATTGACTAGATATGGAGACAGTGGAGAACCTTGTCTTATTCCTGATTTCAATGGAATTGCTTTGAGTTTCTCTCCATTTAATTTGATTTTAGCTATTGACTTAATGTATATTGCCTTTATTATGTTTAGGATTGTTGCTTATATCCTTGATCCTGAATATGTGTTGGATTTTGTCAATGCTCCATAGATATCTGTTAGGTCCATTTGGTTCATAACATTTGTTGACTCTACTATTTCTCTGTTTAGTTTATGTCTGGTGACTTGTCCATTGATGAGAGTCAGGTATTGAAGACTTTTGCTACCAATGTGTGAGTGTTGATGTGTGATTTAAGTATTAGTAATGTTTCTTTTACAAACAAAAATATGTGCCCTTGCATTTGGGTCATAGGTGTTGAGAATTAAAACATCATCTTGGTGGAGTTTTTCTTTGATGAGTATGAAATATCCTTCCCCATTTCTTTTGATTCATTTTGGTTTGAAGACTATTTTTTTAGATATTAGAATTGCTGAATCAGCTTGGTTCTTGGGGCCATTTGTGTGGAATTATTTTTTCAACCTTTTGTTCTGAGATAATGTTTATCTTTGATGTTGAAGTGTGTTTCATGTATGCCTCAAAAGGATGAATCTTGTTTTCATTTCCATTTTGTTTGTGTCTTTTTATTGGGGATTTGAGTTCATTGCTGTTAAGAGGCATCAGTGACCAATGGTCCTGCTATTTCATTGTTGCTATTGTTGTTGTTGTTGTGTGTGTGTGTGTGTGTGTGTGTGTGTGTGTGTGTGTGTGTGTTTTCCTTCTTTGGGTTATGCTGGTGTGAGACTATTGATTGCCTGTGCTTTTGTGAATGTAGTTAACCTCCTTTAGTTGGAGTTTTCTTTCAAGTACTTTCTGTAGGGCTGTGTTTATGGATAGATACTGGTTAAACTTGATTTTATCATGGAATATCTTGTTTTCTCCATCTGTGGTGACTGAAAGTTTTGCTGGATATATTAGTCTGAGCTGGCACCTGTGATCTCTTAGAGTCTGCTGCACATCCGTCCAGGCTCTTCTGCCTTTTAGATTCTCTGTCATGAAATTGAGTTTGTTTGTAAGATTTCTGCTTCCATATGTTACTTGGCCCTTTTCTCCTCCCGGTTTTAATATTCTTTCTTTGTTCTGTGTCTTTAGTGTTTTGATTATTATGTGGCAAAGGGTCTTTCCTTTCTGTTCCAATGTATTTGGTGTTCTGTAAGCTTCTTGTACATTTATAAGCATGTCATTCTTTAGGTTAGGAACGTTTTCTTCTATAATTTTGTTAAAAATATTTTCTGGGCCTTTGAGCCACAAATCTTCTCCTCCTTCTATTCCTGTTATTGTTAGGTTTGATCATTTTGAAGTGTCCTAGATTTCGTGGATGTTTTGTGTCAGGAATTTTTTAGATTTAACATTTTCTTTTACTGATATATCTATTTCTTTCACACTGTCTTCAACACCTGAGATTCTCTCTCCTATATCTTATAATTTGTTGGAGATACTTGAATCTGTAGTTTCTGTCTGCTTATCTGGGTTTTCCATTTCAAGAATTCCCTCAGATTCTGTTTTCACTTTTGCTTTTATTTCCATTTTCCAGTCTTGAATAGTTTATTTTTTCTTGTTCCCATCAAATGTTTGTTTTTTCTTGGCTTTCTTGACAATATTTAAGGAATGAATTTTTCCTCCCATATTTTGACTGTCTTTTCCTTAGTTTCTTTACGGGGTATATTTATTTTCTATTTAAGTACCTCTATTATCTTCATAATGTTGGTTTTAAGGTCAATTTTCTTTCATTTTTTTTTCTGTTTCTTTGGGGAGCAGCTCAACCAAACACATGGCATGCCTTCTTCTTCATTTTCTTTAAGAAATTGTTTCATTCATTTTACATACCAAACATAGATCCCCCTCTTATCCTTCCTCCTGCTCCCCCCCACACAAGTCTTCCCCCTCCCACCCCCCATCCTCTCCTCCAAAAGGGTAGGGGCTCCCACGGGGAACCAGCAAAGCCTGAAACCTTCAGTTGAAGCAGGACCAAGCCCCTCCCTCTGCATCAAGGCTGAACAAGGGATCTCACCATAGGTAATAGGCTCCAGAAAGCCAGTTCATGCACCAGGGATAGATCCTGATCACATTGCCAGGGTCTCCTCAAACAGACCAAGCAACAAAGCTGTCTCCCTTATGCAGAGGGCTTAGTTGGGTCCCATGCAGGCTCCCTAGTTGTTGGTCTGAAGTTCATGAGTTCCCACAAGCTTAGATCAGTTGTCTCTGTAGATTTCCCCATCATGATCTTGATGCCCCCATGCTCATATAATCCCTCTTCCACGTCTTTGACCAGACTTCTAGAGCTCAGCCTGGTACTTGGCTGTGGATCTCTGCATCTGCTTCCATCCAATTATTGGATGAAGGCTCTATGATGACAGTTAGGGTATTCACCAATGTGATTACTGGGGTAGGCCAGTTCAGGCACCCTCTCCACTATTGCTAGTAGTCTAATCTGGGATCATCCTTGTGGATTTTGGGGAATTTCCCTAGCACCAGGTTTCTCCCTTACCCCATAATGTCTCCCTCTATCAAGATATCTCTTTCATTGCTCTCCCACTCTGTCCCTCTTCTAGCTCAACCATCCTGTTCCCTCATGTTCTCATCCCCCACCTGCTCCCCTCTGTTGCTACCCTACCCCCAGTTTACTTATGGAGATCTCATCTGTTTCCTCTTCTCAAGGTTATCCATGCAACCCTCTAAGGGTTTTCCTTGTTTCCTAGCTTCTCTGGAGCTGTGGGTTGTAGTTTGATTATCCTTTACTTTACATCTAGTATCCACTTATGAGTGAGTGCATACCATGGTTGTCTTTCTGAGTCTGGGTCACTCAGGATAATATTTTCTAGTTCCATCCATTTGCCACCAAATTTCATGATGTCTTTGTGTTTTTCACAGCTGAGTAATATTCCATTGTGTATACGTACCATATTTTCTTTATCCATTCTTCAATTGAGGGGCATCTAGTGTGTTTCTAGGTTCTGGCTATTATGAATAATGGTGCTATGAGCATAGTTGAACATTTGTCCTTGTGGTATGATTGAGCATTTCTTGGGGATATGCCTAAGAGTGGAATAGCTGGGTCTTGAGATAGATTGATTCCCAATTTTCTGAGAAGTCACCATGCTGATTTCCAAAGTGGCTGCACAAGTTTGCATTCCCACCAACAGTGGAGGAGTGTTCCCCTTCATCCACATCCTCTCCAACATAAGTTGTCATCAGTGTTTTTGATCTTAGCCATTCTGACAGGTGTAAGATGGTATCTCAGAGTTGTTTTGATTTGCATTTCCCTGATGACTAAGGATGTTGAGCAGTTCCTTAAATGTCTTTCAGCAATTTGAGATTCTTCTGTTGAGAGAATTCTCTGTTTAGCTCTGTAGTCCATTTTTTTTAATTGGATTATTTGGTATTTTGATGTCTAGTTTCTTGAGTTCTTTATATATTTTGGAGATCAGCCCTCTGTCACATGTAGGGTTGGTGAAGAACTTTTCCCATTCTATAGGCTGTCATTTTGTCTTATTTACTGTGCCCTTTGCCTTATAGAAGCTTTTCAGTTTCAGAAGGTCTAAGATGGTTTTCTTATGCTTCAGCTAAGTTGGAATATTCAGGGCCTGCTGTAGTGAGAAGACTAGGCTCTGGTGATGACATATTGCCTTGGCTGTTGTTGACTATATTTTTACACTGATGTTTAGGGATCTGGAGTTGGGTTAATAATAGGTCTATGTGCTGATTTCTGGGTTTGTCATTGTTGGATGGATGTTTTCTTCTTTGGTTTCTATTTTATCTCTACTTTTCTGGCTGGAGAGCACTGTGGTTGAGTAGAATGTCTCTGCCCAAGTTGAGGGCTGGACTTCCGATGGTCTGGTAGGAGTCTGGCTCATCAGGGGATTGCTGCCCAAGTTGGAGGCTGAAGTTTGATGAGTACCTGGCCCCTGATCCTCTAGTTTTCAGAAAGCCGGCCAGGCTTCTGGTTTTCAGAAAGCTGGTCTGGTCTGGGGTTCTGGATGCTAATCTGGCCTCTGTTGGAGTAGGAGGCTTCTGGCAGAGGCATGGGTTGGGATATGGTGTTGAGGAGAGGAGGGTTTTTTTCCAGTTAAACACCCTTATATCATGTAACAAAAGTTTACTACAATTTATTAAGATCTATATGAGTCAATATTCCACACTTCTCTTGCAAAGAAAGAAAAAAAAATTTATTTTCTGATTGACTGGTTGTCTCAGACCAATTTTAAATTTGCCAGCAGTAAAAGGAGTATCTTATCATGAACAGGAAAAAATATAACATATATTGGAACTCAGTTTTTATATCCATTTATTTTGGATATTTTTGATAAAATACCTTGAGTGAGGAAAAGGGATTAATCAATCAACAGCTCTTTTTCCCCAAAATGAGAAGAAAACTGAGATTATTTTAAAACTCATTGTTTTTATACTTTTCCCCCATAAAGAGCTATGTATACATATATACATTTGCTTCCTAAAATATGAAGAAAACATGCTGAGATTCTTGCCTCTACATTCAAGCTTATTGTGTGAATCCTGATTTCACGGTTTCTAGAATATTGTCCACCAGGTTAGCTGAGTGATCTGTACCTCAGTTTCCTTATCTTCAGTTAGAATCCTGATATGATTGCTAGGTTTGTCAGCTGTTTTAAGTGATACAGATTATGTATGTGTGAGTCAATCTTTGATGTATATAGATGATGAGCGGAGGCTCAGCCATCCCAATTTTCCCAAAGAATACTTGGAATGGTTTTGATTTGCTGTGTAGTCTTGCTTTGAGATACTGTCTCATCACCAGTCTCCTCAGAGCAAAGCTACTAAGCATGCAACCCAACCCCACAAAAGTAAGTCAAAAGAAATCTTATTGAGCCAGGTGGTAGTGGCACACACCTTTAATCCTACCATTTAGGAGGCAGAGCCAGGTGGATCTCTGTGAGTTTGAGGCCAGCCTGGTCTACAGAGTGAGATCCAGGACAGGCACCAAAACTACATGGAGAAAAAAAAAGAAAAAAAAAGAAACTTTATTGAAATATATGTCGTATTTTCATGAGTATTTCAATACAGTAATGCAGATGATTAACACACCAGTCAGAAATGCTGGGATCTGTAAGGCTGTGATGCACAAACAATTAGAACAATAGGAAGGAAAGAAATAACACATGTAATAGAATTTTGTAAACTATGGCTAGGGAGGCAGTCAGTAAAATGCTTGTCATGCAAACGGGAGCCTGAGTTTAATACACCATCCAGGTGCTTGATTCCAGTGTTGGGAGGCAAAGAATGGTGGATCCCTTGGACTTGCTAGTTCATCAGGCCAGATTACATAAATAATAACTCAGGACCCATGAAAACAAGGTGGATAGTCTATGAAAAGAGAAACTCGAGTTTGACCCCTGGCCTCCAAATGTATACACACATATCCACAGACACACAAGAAGAAAGTACTTAGATTATTGTAGAAACATTTCTGCTGTGGGATGTTCTGTATGGCAAATGTGTTGCTAATAAAACACTGATTGGTCTGTGGCTAGGCAGGAAGTATAGGCGGGACTAACAGAGAGAATAAAAAGAACAGGAAGGCGGAGGGAGTCTCTGCCAGCCACCACCAGGACAAGCAGCATGTGAAGATGCTGGTAAGCCACGAGCCACGTGGCAAAGTATAGATTTATGGAAATGGATTAATTTAAGCTATAAGAACAATTAGCAAGAAGCCTGCCATGGCCATACAGTTTGTAAGCAATATAAGTCTTTGTGTTTACTTGGTTGGGTCTGAGCGGCTGTGGGACTGGCAGGTGAAAGAGATTTGTCCTGACCATGGGCCAGGCAGGAAAACTCTAGCCACACATTTCCAAAACAAATGACAAACTGTTAATCATGTATTGAGAAAGAAGACAGCATGTATGCAATCATGTCAGACTTGAACTACACTTCCCCAAAGATAAAGCAACAATTCTGGAATTTATTCCCCCAAAATGAGAAATGGAAACATCATATTTATAGTGGAAGGAATTGGAAATTTCCAGAATATCTTGTTTCAGAAACTATGTAGGTGAAAGAAAAAGAAGTAAAATTCTAAAATGTTAATTGAAAAGAAAAATGACTGTGCTTTGTGACTATGGGGTGTCCAACCTTAATCAGAATATCTACCAAGCAAGGCTTCCAACTAAGTACAAGGAACATCATGGACTATTGGAAACCAAATCCTAATTAGAATATCTACAAACAACCCTCTACCTAAGGTACAGAAAGCATCATGGACTATGAGATGCCTGATTCTAATTAGAACATTGACAAAGAACTCCTTCTAGTAAGTTACAGGGAACATCACGAAAGAGGGAGCAGAAAGATTATAAGAGAAGAAAACTGGACACCTGCTGCAAGAGCATATCTTCTAAACATGACCGGGGAGTTGTAATGATGAAAATTCAACAATGTAGTTGCCTAGATAAGACCAAGTTGGATGAGTGAAATTTCAGAAGACCATTTTCCTAGATGAAGGGCAATAACTGACTGCTAAGAGAGAGAGAATCAATTTTCTACAGGTTTGAGGCATTTGATAGGCAGCAAATCCCAAGAGCTCAGCATTTTAGCTACTTACATGCAAGTGGCACTAGATAGACTCAGTCTCTGCCCCTCTGTCTGAGACAGAGAAAGAAAGAGATAGTCTTTAAAAATAATGATTAAAGAATAGGTCATGAATTTGAGAGAAAATGGCAGGAGACATTGGAAGAGTGGGTGCGGGGCGTTTCAACCCCATAGCTCCCCAGAGTTTTCTTGAGTGTGAGCACCAGGAAATATTAGATAGAAGGATTTAGATTGTGGAGATAAACAGATAGAAAATAAAGAATAGCCTCGAGAGGGCTTGGAACCTATTCTAAGGAGCCCTGACAGTCTCTGCCCCAGGGTATTTATTGAGACTCCAAGGGGTGGAGCAAAAGACCTCCCCCAGGACAGCCAAGTGCAGGCCATCTCAGACACCTGCACTCAGGCCTGTGGTCCTAATCATTCTCTCTCTGCAGACCTGCTGGGTAAAGCCATGAGGAACCCGAGAACGGGTTCCCACAAGTGGGGAAAGAGTTGATAGGATTTAGACACAGTAATAATGATGTAGAAAATCATCAAAATACATGCACATAAAAAAAAACTCACTAACCAAGAATCCTTCGTTCAAGTGATAAAACTAAAGATATATTGAATGAATATACTATATGAACAAGCTAAATGAATGGCAGACTTGATCAAAAAATAAATGCATGAATGATATTCTCAACAAAAATAGTATAAAAAGCAAAAGTGAGAGATTCATAGCACTCTGATCAAAATTAACAGCAGTAGACAGAAGCACTCTAATTTCTTTTTTTTTTTTCTTTTTTGGTTTTTCGAGACAGGGTTTCTCTGTGTAGCTTTGTGCCTTTCCTGGATCTCGCCCTGTAGACCAGGCTGACCTCGAACTCACAAAGATCCACCTGCCTCTGCCGCCCGAGTGCTTGGATTAAAGGCAGCACTCTAGTTTTTACTCAGGACTGACTTAAGTAAAACATGTGTTGGCAGCACTGAAGGAAGTACTAAAATAATAAAGAGTGAAATGTAATTAATATACGAAGAAAGGAGCTAAAGCTAAACCGTACAAAAACTCTCAGAAGCAGGAAATAAAGAAATAAAAAACAAATGTGCAAATACCATGAATACACACTTACAAACATGGTATACACCTCTAAAGACACAACAGACCTGAGCAAAGGAAATGAATATTTAAATCTATCCACTCAAAACCAGATATTCTCAGAGCAGATATTTTAAAAAATCTCATTATAAGTTACTTACAAGAAAACAAATTTAAGCAGAAAGGTTTAAAATTTTGAAAGTGGGGTGATTTAAGGAAATTAATCATACAAAGCCATGGATACCCATTTCATTAATCTTACTATTTACTTCCCCCTACAGGTGTCCTTAAAATAAATGATGTTTTGTGGTGTTCTAGTTTATGGGCTTGTTAAATTCATTCATGATGAAAATGGTGAATTATTTTAATCATTTAAATTACTTGCTCTTAGTTTGTCAAATAATGAATGTTTTCTGTTGTTTATTATCCCACATATTTTAAAATGTGTATTCTAAATCTGTAAGGCGCACTCTTCCTAAAGGGAACATTGCTCTGAACCTGAATGTATTTGCAGTCTTTCTAAGGACTTGTACACTTGCTGAGTGACTCTTTACATTTCCAAATAAAACTGAAGAAAAAATAATTTTCCCAGTTAATTGATATAAGAATAATGATCATTTCTACAGCTGTGTAACTATGATAAAATCACTTTGAGATAGTCTTTCTTTCTTTCCATATCCAATTCAGCTGTTCTGTCTTTGTGGATTTTCCCAAATATCATTGTTTCATTCATTCATATTTTTGCACCAATGCAAAAGCACATTATTTTTACCACTTGGAAATGTATCACATTTTATAGATCATTGAAAGCCCTCCAAGGTTTCACCGAACATAAAAGCAATGTGGGTGTTTTAGTTATTTTTCTTTCCATATAAGTCTAGAATAAACTATACCTACTAAAATGTCTGCCGGGGTATTGACAAGAACTGAATCGAACCCCACAGTGTCTAACATCCTATTCATATAACTCTGTTTTGATTCTTTTCCCATCAGTTCTTCGTACTTGTCAACATAAAGATCTAGAATATACCTTCTGAGATTTATTGGTGGTTATTTGTAAAACCTAAGTTTTCTATTTAAATTTTAAAATGTTCATGGACAATGTATAGAATTAATGTGTGTGTACATGTTAACCTTTATTCTATAACCCTGTAAGATGCACCTGCGAATTCTAAGAGATTCTTTAGCTGCCTTGGGTTTTCCTACCTCAACATGAGGTCAGTTTTGTATGTAAGAGAAATTCATTTGTTTTTATCAAAACTATATTTTATTTCCTTATTGCTTTGTCTCACAGGCTACTGCTGTACTGAATAAAACAGACGAGAGTGGACATCCTTTCTTTCCCCCATGTAAACATGCATTAGCCTCTGGCCGGTATGCATTAGGCTGGCTCTAGAGGTTTTAGCAGCTATTCTTTAGCAAGTTACAAAAGTTCTCTTCTGACACTAGTTTGTTCACAATTCTAATCAAGAGTAATCTATCTTATCTACATGAATTGATAGGACCGTGTTAATTTTCTCTTTATGGTTGCTAACAAAGTAGACCACATCAAGTATTATTTGACCTATGCAAAATCTTCTTCTTTTCTGGAATAAAGTTCATTTTATTTATGTGGTTATTTCTAACTGCAAGTAAGTACCAGAAAGATTATCAACATATTAACTTCAATAACCATCCAGAAAACTTACTCCAAAAATTATTTAGCTTTTTAAACATTGTGAATCAAAATTTCAGGGGAGAAAACATGGGATGGTTTGGAAGGAGAACAGAAAATAGGAAGAGGATATAATTATATTATAATTTCAAAAAAGTTAAAAAGTGATATTATTGCATAATATGTTCTTTAGATTCTGATATCCTTATCAATATTTGTAGAAGTTTGTTCCTTGCAACCTTATCTCCTAACATTCTATCATGTGTCAGTTTTCATGCCTAAAATCATTCAATAACACATAGAACCTTGGCTTAAAACTGTTATTTAAGCAACACTATAAAACCTATAAACTATATATCTTCTTAAATCAATGTTTGCTATGTTTCTACCACTTAACTGGTTTTTATAGTTCACTATAAAATAAAAACTACAATTCTACAATTTGAACCTAGCTTTCAGAGCAACATATGTGAAAAATGTGATATAGAAAATAAATATTAATTGATTTATTCAATTTGTTCATAGTAAAATAAATTACAGTGAAATATTAAAGAATATAAATATAGTAGAACTATTCACTGTGATAACCCAAAGTACAACACAAAACAAAGACAGGGAAACATAAAACCCCTCTATATGTCAACATTTTCATAATGAGAATTTTGCCATATTTTACAGATATGGCAAAAGAAAACATATTGATATTTATAGGTTTTGTATATTTCTAAATTTAATCATTTCATTAAAAATTTACCTCCTTATAATCAGAGTCTGTGTGTTCAAGGATACAGCCAGCTTGGAGACACATGCCTTTAATCTCAATACCAACCATAGAGACCTGGAGGTCTGTATAGACAGGCAGTGACGAGGAGGTCATGTGGTTGGGTTTACAACCAATGAGAAGACAGAACAGGAAGTCAATAAAAAGACAGACACAAAGGAAGTAGGTCTCTTTCTCAGGAGAAGGACAGCAGCGGCATCAGGTGGTAAGAAGGTGGTCTCAGCTTTTGGCTACTGCTCTCTGACCTCTGGGCTTTTAACTCTGCCTTTGGCTCTGTGTTTCTTATTTAATAAAACTGTTTAGAATTACATCTACACAGAAGCTATCTCCAATTGACAACAGTATGAAAAGGAAACGTTAGTTTTCTCCAAAGAAGTCTCACTGGGTCTTCAGACTACACTTAAGAGTAGGTACAGTGCCTAGCAATAGATGTTTAATAATAAACAAACTCAGTATTACTTATTGAGTTTTTGTGTCAATGTGTTTGTCTCTGTGTCTATATGTGTTTCTTATGCTTTTTTTGGCTCTTTTTTCTGTTTGTTTGTTTTCTCCTATTCTTGTTTGTTTGTTTGTTATCTTTTATCTTATTTTATTTTATTTATTTTTTTAGATGTCTGTTTTCTAATGAGAAAGAGAAAGTAAAGATGTAGATTAGGTTAGGTAGA
Organism: Peromyscus aztecus; assembly: GCA_902168405.1. Classification (NCBI taxonomy): domain Eukaryota; kingdom Metazoa; phylum Chordata; class Mammalia; order Rodentia; family Cricetidae; genus Peromyscus; species Peromyscus aztecus. Next base: position 20,324 of record CABHPQ010158235.1, on the reverse strand, counting down.
GTGGTGGGGATGATATGGGAGGAGTTGGGGAGTGAAAACTATAATCAGAATATATTGTATGAAAATATCTATTTTCAGTAAAAAGAAAACAAATAAAAAGTAATTATTATAAGCTCAGTTCAGTTTATAAATATATATATATATATATTTCACAAGCCTTACTATCAAAGGACTATCAGAGGAATGAGAGACCTAACAGATCATAGTCTATAAAAGAAAGAAGTCTACAACAGACCCAAATAAGATCATAAAGTGGCAAATTTATTATGGCAAGAGAAAACAATACTAGAATCTAAATACGCAGACTTGTCCTTTTTTGAGGATATTTTTATATGTGTTTATGAGGCAAGTGGCACATTGATAGCCTGAGCAACTTATCAGCCTTGAATACCAGCCTTCGATGAAGGGATTTAATGTGTTGTTTCTATTTTCTTTATTGGTTGTAAGGTCCATTGATGCTTGAGGAAAAACAATGTTTTGATTAAATTATCTAGAGGTGTGATGATCATTTGGCTGTATTAAAAAGATAAATTGTTCAGATAGGGTCAGTCTATAATGAAGTAACTATGTGAATTGAATAAATAAATGACAAACACATACATAAACACAGACTTATAAATGATTGTCTCCACACTAAAGGATTCATAGGATTCTTCCTTTATTATGTTAGTAAATTATATTACAATGAAAATGCTAGTGCCATTGGGGTATTCCATTATCTATTCATGCTTTTAATACTGAAATTTATGATAAGCTATGAGTTTTTAACTCTGGGGTTTCTAGTGTCAGCAGAGTGAAAGAAAAAGGAAAAATAGTTAAGAATAGGACCCAGTGATACAGGTAAGTTCTATGCAGTCAGTAGGACTTTCTTACTGATATTATTGTGTTAACTAACAGACCAAGATATGTTTAAGAATGAGGTAGTTGGGGACAAGGATTTTGTTTGGTTCATATTACTGCTGAAACTATTTCAGCAATCCTCATTGAAAACATGTAACCAACCCTTCATATCATCACAATGTGCTGTACCGATTAATCACTGAAATAGACTCCTACATATGTAAATTATCAGCTTCCAACAATTCAACAGTACTGTGGTGCTGTCATTTAAGTAGTGACATAGTTTTAAAGTGTCAAAATAACAATTAACTCTGAAAAATATTGTAAACATTCTGCATCCTGCAGTAGTGAATATTCACCAAGATTTGTCTCAATATAAAAAGAAACAGCCACTACCCAGGATCTGCCTGGGTCCAGGGCATAACCATAGCCAGGGTCTGTGTTGACGTCTGAGTCTCCTGTTGCTGTTAAGGGCTGTGCAGATGCCTGGGATCTGGGCTGCCATCTGAGGCCATGTAGGTGTTCAAAGGCCACAGAGCCACTGGGTCCATCCCAATCTGAGTGACCTACACTAACTGTGCCCATGGTGACATCCTATAAGTTGCCACGTGGCTGTGGCTTACTGGTACTTTCACATCTTGCTTCTTCTGGAGGTGCTGGCTTCTCCTTAGACTCTGCCCTTCTCCTTCCTTTCTCTCTCCTTCGATTTCCTGCCTGCCTCTAAGCTGCCTTGCCATAGGCCAAAGCAGCTTATTTATTAACTAATGGGAACAACATATATTCACAGCATACAGAAAGATATCCCCCAGCACTGGCCCCCCTCTCTGTCTGTCACATGGTGGCATGGGTGAGGGAGAGATGTCCCATTCACTCCTCAACACCTACCTCAGTCAGGAAAGCTGGTCCTGGGGCCACAGAGAGTGGGAAAGCTGACCCTGCCCCTCACCGGGTACAGCATTTGTGAGAGCAGCCCTATACCTCATCTGGGCACAGACCCTGGCTATGGTTGGGCCCTGGACCCAGGCAGATCCTGGGTAGTGGCTGTTTCTTTTTATATTGAGACAAATCTTGGTGAATATTCACTACTGCAGGATGCAGAATGTTTACAATATTTTTCAGAGTTAATTGTTATTTTGACACTTTAAAACTATGTCACTACTTAAATGACAGTACCACAGTACTGCTGAATTGTTGGAAGCTGATAATTTACATATGTAGGATCAGCAACAGAGCTGATCCTGTTGACAAGGGCACAGGTGCTCTGGCCCCACAAAAGTACGTAAGAGATTTGGCCCCACCCCTCCTCTGCCATGTGGTGGACTGAGTGAGGGGAAGATATCCTCCCCTATCTCCCACCCCTTACCACCTGTGGTGGGTGGGAGAGCTGGCCCTGAGGTCGACAGAGTGGGAGAGGTGGTCTGCCCTTCATCACTGCAGCACTTGGGAGAATGGTCCCTGCACCTCCCCCAGACAACACAGTAGAGCTGACCCTGTTGAGGGCAGTTTCAGGTGAGCCAGCCCTAAAGGCAAAAGAGCAGGAGAGCTGTCCTCACAACCCCTTGTCTTCCATGTGGTGGCATGGGTGAGGGAAAGATGCCCCCCAACCACTTGCTACCTGTAGCAGGTAGGAGAGTTGGCCTCACAAGCATGAGAGCAGGAGAGCATGCCCTGCACCTCACCTGGGAAAACACAGCAGAGCTGGCCCTGGTAGTGTGGTACAGTGACCTGGCCCTGAGGGCAGGTGAAAGCAGAACTAGCTAGCAGGGGTAATGCTGGAGAGCTCACCTGTTGGTGTTAATGAGGGAAAGCTGGTAGGATGACCAACCCAGCTGACATTCAGGCTGAGAACCAGGGCTATGAGTCGGCCCACCCCAACATTCACCTCATCTATGAAATGCTGGGGCACGTGAAGGAGCTGACCTGCAGATCAAAAGCTGCAGGTTCTCCATGACACAAGGCAAAGACAGGATATCCAAGAGAAGTCCCAGTGAAGGCCTAGTATCTAGGGTACAGCAGAGGCCAGGGGAGTTGAACTAAACCAATGGCTCTTTGCAAGGAACACACACTTGCAAGTAAAGATTTATGAACTAAAGGGTATACTGTGTGACGACTCACTCTGCAACACTACAGCTTCCATAACTAGACCTGTGTGTGCGCGCATGTGTGTATGCGCGTGCGTGCGTGTGCGCGTGCGTGCATGTGCGCATGAGTGCGTGCGTGTGCGCGTGCGTGCATGTGCGCATGAGTGCGTGCGTGCGTGCGTGTGTGTGTGTGTGTGTGTGTGTGTGTGTGTGTGTGTGTGTGATGTGTTTTAGTTTGGTTGCTTTTGTTTTTGTTGTTTCATTCTGTTTGCTTTTCTTTTGAATTTTGTTTTGGGGGGAAGTTGCAAAGGTAGAGGGCAGATGTGAAGGGACAGGGAGATGGATGAGATTGAGACATGAAGTGAAACCTACAAAGAATCAATAAAAAAAATTCATTAAAAAAGCCACATTGCCGGGCAGTGGTGGCACATGCCTTTAATCCCAGCACTCAGGAGGCAGAAGTGGGCAGAGCTCTGTGAGTTCAAGGCCAGCCTGGGCTACAGAGTGAGTTCCAGGAAAGGTGCAAAGCTACACAGAGAAACCCTGTCTCAAAACAAACAAACAAATATAAAAAGCCACATCTTCACATTAATATATGCGTTTGTTTCATAATTAATAAATAGCAAAAATAAGAGCCAGAGAAACTACTTAATGGGTAAAAGCATTTGCCACCCAATCTTGGTAAGCTCAGTTCAATCCCAGAACCCATGTAAGTGTGGAAGGAGAGAAGCAACTGTGAACAGTTGTACTCTAACCTCCTACACACTGAAGAGAAAACTGACATATTTATACTCTGTTTATCTTATTTACTACTCTTTACTGGAAACAAAACAAAAACAAAATAACAAAAAGCTATGTATCAGGCACTGAACTGGATACATTATGTAATTTTCCAAAATTAATAAAAGGTCATTGGGTGAACTTTAAGAAGTCTCCCTAGGCTACGGTAAGACACCAACATAGTTCAATGCACCAAAAATAAAAAAAAAAGCCTCCCAGATCCCCCTCTTTTAGTTACCATTATCTGTCTCCCCATGCACACAAAAACTTAGACTCCAGATGAATTTTTAATAAAAGTATAATTTGAAAGGCCCTCTCTTCTGATCATACTCTTTTTGCAACCAAGAAGAACCAATAACAATAAAATAGTGGATAATAACTTAGTAAGAAAACTCAATCAAAATGTGATAGCCCCTCAGGAAATCCCAAGTTAAACTCTTGAATCATATCAGAGATTTGCTTTTCCTACGATATCGTGACCATGACCATTTTTAAAGGAGACCATAACCCAAGTGCAGAATCACAAAGTGTTTTCTCTTCCTCCATGAGAATTGCAAACCTGAATGATTATAAATTTGGAAACTTTTTTTCCTTGCTATATTTTTTTTGCTATAAACAATGTGTGGCACAATACTTTTATAAATACATATTAGAAAGTGAATAATGTCTTCATGATAGCAAACAAATTTTGAAAATTTCTTTCCTCAAATAATTTATTTTGCTTACCTTGGGAACTTGTGGAGGCAGTTAAAAAAAAAAGAAGTGAAATACTCCCATCTTTTCTTTTTATGGTTTCACAAAGGCAGAAGCAGCCAGCTCTCTACCTTCCTCCAGCTGAGGGATCATTAAAAAGTTCCCTCTTTGATATGTGTACCACAAAGAGTTTCTCCAAGAATTTTTCATACATTTCAGATAATGGCAGAGAACAAACAGAAATTGATGAAGTTGTTGTGAATCTCAAGTGCCTTTTGAGAGATTCAGAAAATGTGCATTCTCAGTAATGTATAGCTTTGACTACATTTCAACAAACATGAATCCATAAGAGCATTTTCTCTTATTGTTTCAATAACAAAATCACTGGGAAAAAAATTCCAAACAAACAAAAAAATTGGTCCTGAGCTGATGACGGATTGCATATTGATGATGCACTGAAAGAATGTAAGTAATTAGTTTTAGGCACTCACACAAATGGTGTATCTGAGCTCCTAGTTATTTTATTTTGCCCCTCCACTTCTGCTTTCTGTGAAGCACAGACTTTGCTTCCCTTTTATTTATTATAATAGAAACGGCGCTTTATTCTTGCAGATTTCACATAGGATTGCAGCACAAAACCATTTACTTCTCTCAATATTTAAATTGTCCTTAGAGCAATTGCCCGGGTTACAAAAGCTGTTAAATTTAGACTTTTTTTTTTTTAACCTTTCTTCTAGTCAGTTTTGGGCCCTTGACTTCTTAAGTATGCTGCTTTGAGTATGCACACAGAACACAAATTATAACTTCTACATCCTCTTGCTAGAAATTAGAATGGATTATTATTTTCTTCTGTTTCTAGCAAATAGTTAATCTTTTTTATGAAATAAAACATACACACCATTACAGTTCCTCACTTAAATATGTGCAGAGGAGATAATTCTGTTACTGAAAAGCTAACATTCTCTTTGTTTCAACTGCTTAACATTCTTCTGCCCACTATAAGGTTTCTCTTTTGTTCTCCTTTTCTGGTAATGTTAATTGTTAATATATAAAAAAATCTAGAGATTTCTTCATGCAAGGAGTGATAGATTTTAGTTCAAAATGCAGTTTGGACTATCAATCCACAGAACTTAGGATAAGGAGCAGTCATTGTTACAGAGGATGTATTTCCATTTTATTTCACTTAAGTTTTGCAAAAAAAAGTCACTTGTAATGATTCCTTTTATTTGAAAGGAGGACATAACAAGATTTTACTTATGATTATGGTAATAAAATCTAATGATATACCAATCAAACTGAGAATACTGTCATGTTAATATATATTATTATATATAATATATATTGCTTTTATTTGTTACTTATTTTATACTGTAGTATGTAAAATAACAAAAATAATGAAAAATTTACCAGCAAAACTAAGTATTCTAGAAGATGTAATGGTGGTGGCACACTCCTTTAATCCCAGCACTCGGGAGGCAGAGGCAGGTGGATCTCTGTGAGTTCGAGGCCAGCCTGGTCTACAGAGTGACTTCCAGGACAGACTCCAAAACTACACAAAAAAACCGTGTCTCAGAAAAAAAAGAAA
>CABHPQ010158235.1:0-10176 GCA_902168405.1 Peromyscus aztecus | reverse complement strand
GTGTGTGTGTGTGTGTGTGTGTGTGTGTGTGTGTGTGTGTGTGTGTGTTTCTGTTTTAATATAATGGAAATAAAATCTCCTAGGTTTTATAGTATACCAAAGCATTCAGTTTTCTATGAAATTACCATGTATATAAAAATACCTGTGATTTGAGCTGGGGGTTCCTGTGTAGGGAGAATCCCCAGAGTGGTATCAAGAGTGAGACTCAACTCCAATGTTTGGACTTTGCTTCTGGCTTTCCAGAAGCATAGATAATGCAAAATCCATCAAAAGCTCTCCTACAGTGTTATCAATCTTCATTTTCTCTTCACATATCATTGCCAATAATACCTACAATTTTTCTTTCCCTCCTTTACCCCACAGCTCAGAGTTTTTTCGTGAGAAATTAAAAAATGTTCAAGACTGAGCATAATCATTATTCATTCTGGCTTCTAGGTGGCACTCAGACAGACGACTTATCACTAATGGTAGAAAAATGAGAAATAGATCCACAATTGATGGGCTAGATGTTTTCATACACATATATGGGCTTTGAAAACGTGCTGTTTCGTAGTGGCAGAGTGGATGATTTAAAAGACATGGAACGGAACCTTCAGGAATTACCAGGTAATTATGAAGAATTTGCCTCATGGCCTTGTCAGGAAACTGGGATAAATCTATACCATGCTTAGGTACAGTCAGTAGACAAATTTTTCAGACAGAGCAAACAAGCAGACCAAACTATTTTTCAAAATCTTTTGTGGTTGTTGTTGTTTTTGAGACAGGGTCTCTCTATGTAGCGCTTCCTGGGCTACAGTTCACCAGATTGACCTCGAACTCAGAGATTTATCTACCGTTGCCTCCTGACAGCTGTAATTAAAGGCACGTGCCACTACACCTAGCTGCAGTTTCAAGTTTTAAAGCAGAAATATGCTTTGTTGTCTGTTTCTCCAAAGACAGAAGGGAGATCTGTATAGCTACAGATAATCCAAGAGAAGAAAGATTAATATAGACACGAGGTACAGAGAGATGCTGCAAGATGGTGTTTGAGAGCAGAAGGTGATGCTGAAGAACTATTTCGAGCATTTTAATCTTATTTGAGGATAATAGAGGTTTAAAGTACAACAATCCATCTTTAATTTAGATTTCATTTAGTTAGATTTTCACTCATCTATGGTCAACCAGGAACATAAAATAATAAATGGAATTTTTTAGAAAAATGCTTATTTTCAATGTATCTAAGTACCTTTGTGAAACCTTATATAATCCTGCTCCATCATTCTTAAGATATGACTAGTTAATTTCTCTATAACATAACATTGTATAACATAACATAATATAATATGGCAATATTTTGTCTATAAGATACAATTATAATTATCCAATTGTCTGCAGGTGACGTGGTTTCAGGACCAACTATTGTATTAGTATACTGTTTGTATTTAACCAGGTCACATCATCATGACAAGGCAGAACATAGTAAATAATGTATTATGAAAGGGAAGAAAGATTGAAGTCATATAACTTCTATTATTGGATTGTTTGTTGTGAGAGAGGTCTATACCTCTTAGTAATTGCAAGTGTCATTGTCTAATTAGAAACAAAAAAAAGTGAGACCTAATGATACCTAGTCACACGTATGAGTTTCGAGTTCCTACTGAGATATAACTGAGGATAAAGGCTGAGAGTCATTAGTGTTTCAGGAAAATAGTTGTAAAAAGAAGATTATAATAGAGTAGGTCAAACTTAAGAGCTCAGAAGTGAACTTATATTAGCTATAACTCCTATATGATACTTACAATAGACAAAACTCATCAAAATTCCATTTTAGTGGCAGCAGTTCATGAGCTGAGGTTCTACCCCTTTCTGAGGATTTGGGGCAGGTAACTACTGTGTGAGGGGGAAGGCATTAATATGATACATTTCTTCATTGGTGTAGCACAATTTACTAGTTTTCTCCAATTGTGTGGATTTGGATACAGTTTAACAGTTATTGGTTATCACAAAATATGTGTCACCATTGTATTGTTGTTGTACAATGTATGTACGTAATGTTGTTGCTGTCACAGTTGTTTACTGGGTTTTTCTTTGACATTCTGGCTCCTGGGGTAAGTATTATGCTACCATGTAGGACAAGTTATTTACAACTATATGTAGGTTTTCTTATGACTTTTCAAACACACTTTATGGTATTTATACCTCCTTTCCCTCTCCCTCTGTATTGTCATCTTTCTCCATCCCTAGTTAAGATCCACCTTGTTTTCCACTGTCTCCATAACACCCACATTCTGCTATCCTCCTCACTAGAGATGCTTTCCTGCCTTCCCACAGTGTCTCTTTCCATTTTCTTACCTTGTATAGATACTCCAAATAATACCTTCAAATCTAAAGACTCATATCTAGGACTCATAAATTAGATCATGCAACATCTGTCTTTCTGACTTACTTCACTCAGTATATTTTCCAGTTCCATTCATTTTCCTGCAAATTTCATTTTGTTTTCTTTTATATCTAAATATAAATCCATTTTGTATACAGATTTCATTTTCATTATCCATTCATCAGTTAGTAGTGATATTTCAATCTGGTGCAACCACTGTGGAAATCAGTATGGAAAATTCTTTCAAAAGCTAAAAATAGCTTTACCATATGACCTAGTTATTTCACACGTTGGCATATGCCCAAAGGACTAGATAACCTACTACCAAGATACTTGCCCAGGAATGTCATTTTAAAGATGAGAGCATAACTCATACTGGCCTGCCACTAGAAATAATGAAGAAAGGAAAGGAGAAAATCAGTAATGTGTGAAATAATATATAGGTGTGAAATATGTAACATTAAGAAAACATCCTCTACTAAAGTAGAGAGATTGGCTCACAACAGAAATCCTGAGAATTATTTATAAAGAATTTTCATTTAACAAAGTAACTCCTAGCAGTATAGATCATCTTGAATTTCCTGAAAGCCTACTGAAAAAAAATAAAAAGAAAGTTGATAAAAATATATTTTGTTATATATTTAGCCAGTACAATAGATATAAAGATCATCACAGACTATAGCAAAACCACTGAATAGCAAAATGGATCCACTTGATGCTCATGACCATGCATTGACCATAGGGACACACAGCATGGCTTGAGCTTTGGACATTGTGGACATTGTAATATTTATCTTCTTCTTATTTCTATATTTATTTCTTTATTTTAATATACTTGATAACTTGTTTATATTCAGAGAATTTCAATATTAGGACTGCTGATTTTACAAAGCGTGAATGAGTATGAATTCAGAATTAGACAATATTACTACTGTAAGAATAAAATTTTCAACATGTTTAATGATATTTTCCATAGATAATAATACAAATAAAGTACTTAGTTTCTGCACCACAGTTTTATTTTTACATTCTAATATAATGCTACTTCAGTCCTTACATTCTCAACTACACTATGGATGTGATAACTAAATATCATTTCTAGAATTCTGAACCATTGTTTAACACATGTGAACTACAGTTTCACGAGCTGATCTAATTTTACTTCAGATCACCTTTCCACTGCCAGTAACAAAGACTTTATCCAGGTACTTACCATTGACAAGTAGACCTAAATATGATGCTTTGCTTGAAGACTAACTAAGGAATAAATCAGCTTGAATACAATTATTAATTTGTTTTTGTCTTTCTTTAATAATAAGAAACCTGTTGTTTTCATATATGTATTAATAAAAATGATAAATATTGTTTAGTGATATATTCTGCTAATATGCAGGGTAGATATATGTATGCCTATGCCAATTCCCATCCTATCTTCTAGTGTTAACTACATAAATGAATCCATACATGATTCATTTCTATTCAGTTTTCATAAACATCCTAAGGAGGCTCAAACCATATCATCACAAAGGTTGAAAACTGGAAGATCTTTGGAGACATGTAATGGATCATCCCAAACTTAAATCATGAAAAATCTCAGAAACATGTAAAGAACTTATGTCCTTTACACACCCTGTGTGACATGGACCACCATGTCTTATAGAGTAGCTAACAGATTACTCAACAGGATAGTGTTAGTTTATTAGATGCCAGATAATAAGTGTTATTGTGGCAAACAAGGTATAAATGAATATGAATGATGTATGTCCATACCTACAAGGTATTGAAGATTCTCATTTTCTAAGGATTTTAACACAACATTGCTAGCTGTTACTTGGTTAGTGCTCCCCTCTTGTTTCTGACTCTAACTTCCTTCCACATACTTTTAATAACAAATCTCATGTTTAGGAATCACTGTAATGACAATTTACACCAGGTATTCCTATGTATCACTCCATAGTTATCTCTTCCACAGTTTTTCATCCAGGGCCAAATATCATGTTCTTCCCAGTAAAACTCTTCTGAAAAAAATCAACTCACAGAAATTCTCTATTGACCAGAATCCGAGTCTTTAGCAACAAGAAAAACAGAGTTCCTACCTCTTTCTAGTCTCTAAATGAGACCCAGCCACAGACTACATTTAGAAAACTTGATTCTATTTCACACTGAATAAGAAAGTTGTCTTTTCATTTACCATAATCATAAGAGATATTATGAAAACACAAGATGGAAGAGATCGTTATATTTTGTCTCATACTTTACATAACAAAGGAATCTAATATTCCATTCTCTATGGCAAGGACTCCATTCATTCATTCAATAATTACAGAGCAGCTGTTTGACCTGGGTAAGCAAAGGAGTACAGAAAATTGCACAGGAAAAGTATTAAAGATTTTGTTGTCATTTCTTTTAAGTTAAGCACAAAGGGTTGGTCTTGTTCCAAATCCTCTCAAGGAATATTTTCTTTCTCAAACAGCAAATTACCTCAAAGATAACAGGCAATAAGGTGACAAACATATACACACAAAGAATTCATGCACACATACATTTCTGTTTGGAGACACTCATTAGCTTGCAATTCAAATGATTTGAACGATCATGATAGGGGAGACATCTAGAGAAATGAGGCCAGTGTTGAATATCAATTTCATCTTATGCTTTTTGTTTTTTCTTCCCTTTGTAATTTGAACTTGTTGTATTTTGTTATTTAAGAAAATCAAAAGGTTATGTATAAAGAACAAAATGTAAGCTAAAGGTCCTTTATCTACCTGCTAAATCTTTGTGAAATTTGGGAAAACCTGCCTCTAATTAATGGCCTGCCCAACAGAAAAAACAAATTCAGTGAAAAAATGGAAAAATTATACATAGTTTCATATTACTGCTCAGATTTTTTTCATCAGAATGTCAAACAACAAGGCAAAAGGATCAGACATAATATAAAACAAGATGAGCTGAGTAAGAAGGCGAAAAGAACATGAACACTGACTAAAATGAAAAGTCTAAACTTTGAATCTCAGCATACTTCAGAGTAACAGGGCATGGCACTCTCAAAACATTAAATAATATGAAACCATTCAATAGGATACTTAAAGCTATTTGGAAGAAAAATGAAAAGATTAATGTAAGAAATATTGCTAACTTAAAACTATAGGTTTTATAGGTTATAACCAAAGACAAAAATCTCAGAACAACTGGTAATCCAGAAGGTAGGTTAGAAGACTACTTATATAATATCTCAAACAAAATAAAGAGATCTATGAAACATGAAGAAATGGCCCGATGGATCACCAATAATCAAAGGACATTTCGCTCCATTCTAACGACAACAGATTGTTCATACCTGTTTTCATCATAAACAATACAATTATTCTTTGAAATATTATCTTAGTACTTAACCTATAATTATATTTACTATGGTAATATTTTATTTGTGATTTACTCCAAATTGAATCTGCTTCATTAACATCTTGGTGGGAAGTTACAATCACTTGCATGGATTTGCAGAAGACAAATCTAACTCTTGGTTAGTTTAGTGACAAGAATAAAAAGTTATTTCCAAGCATTTAGTAGAACATGGTTGCATGTTTTCCTTTTACTCTCCTTCACTGACAAATAAGCTCAGGGAACTTTGTGGAAGGGGGACGGCGGGTCAGAAAAATTTTAAGAGCCAGAGAATCAGGGACTTGCAATGAGATTGTGTCTTCTAGTAATGTTACAAGTAATACCTGCAGAGTCTCCCACACTTGACACCCAAACATGAACTGAACAAGGATGACATCAATGAACACACCAATATGCACATGGAAAACCCTAGGAGGCCTCAACCTTGAGGCCTCAACACAAAGAACTAGAGGCAACTGAGTAACCTTGGGAGCAAGAGAAGTGACCCGCCCCAAGGAAGAACACAGGAATTGTTTGTACAGTGCTAAACAGTCGGCCCTGAAAACATACACACACATCACATTATGTGGACTCAAAAGGTTATATTTAATGTTCATACAAGGATATATATGCATGCAATAATGATTAATAAAAAGGAGACCCTTAATTTCAAAGAGAGTGGGAAGAGGTATACGGGAGGGATTAGAGGGAGGAAATATAAGAAGAAATATTGTAATTAAATTACAATCTCAAAAACAAATAAAACAGAAACTTTAAAAAATCTAAAATCAACAAATGAGATTGCTGTGAAACAGTTTCCTCTATGCTGAAACAACCCTCCTGGAAAGGAGACATAAGCTCATAGGAAACAGAAAGCTAATGAAACATACAAGATTCCAAAAAGTAATAAAAGTTACAGACTCCTAACACTCATCCGAGTGTTACAAAAGCAATAAGCATTTAGTGAAAGAGGAGATTCACTTCAGTGGATTCTGCCTGCAAGTGGAAGAGTTCTAAGAAATACAGTTCTCTCCCATACTTGGGTATGATTTTTGGACGGTGAAACTGCTTTTGATCTGCCATCTAAGTAGCAACCATAATAAACTCATTGACTTACCAAGCTAGAGTTGGGTGGAATTATTTCTTTGATTTGTCATAAAAGCCTTGCCATTGGTGAATGGATGTTTGTTAATATCTAAATAGGAAAAGTTATTGACAGAGATTGAATCAGTAATGACTATCACAATAAAAAAAGACACAAGACCAAAATGGATTCACTTTTATATTCTATCAGTAAATTCAAGAATCCGCAAATTAATACCAAATCGTCTCAACCTAACTCTACAAAATAGGAGGGGTGGAAGACTTCTTCATTCATTCTACAAATTCAGCTTATCTATATAGCAAACCCAAATTAAAAAATAGCAAAAAAGTCCAATTTTCTTTTTAGAAATAACTGCAAGACTCTTCAGTAAAACACTTACAAATTCAAATCAGCAACAAATTATTAAGACAAAAACTTTGTATTAGTTTCATAGATGAAATAAAATGAGAGTTCAACTTATGAAAATCAAAAAATGTAACACAACATGTAAATATATTGAGAAACAAAAATCAAGGAGAGAAGGCATAAAGAATTATATCTCTATATAATAATTATTCAGTACAATAAACCAACGGCTAACAATACACTGAATGGGAAAAGCAAATTATATATAATGCTTGAAATGTTAGCCAGAATAACAAAGGATTAAAAATAGGGAAGAAAGCAAATAATCCTTATTTGTGGGTGACATGATCACACACTCAAAAGGAAGTATCCACCATGAGAGTGTTGGAGCTGATCCATACTTTTGGCAAAGTAGCAGGATTCAAAATTAACATACAACCATCAGGAGTTTTCCTGTACTCCAACAATAAAGTAATTGAAAAACCACACTAATTTATAATAGAATCAAAATATGCTAATATACCTAAACATAACCATGAAGTTAAAGACCATTACTATAAAAATATAAAACACTGAAACAGTGAAAAAATAGATGAAAAGATTATCAATAAGCAGATTTAATAGAATTAAAATGCCCATATAACCAACAGAAACCTACGCATTGAATGCAATACCCTATCAAAACTCTAATAACATTCTTTAAAGAAATTAGGGGGAAAATAATCCTAAAATTCAAATGGAAACAAAAAACACAAGGAATTCTGAACACACAAAAAAGATTTCTATACATATCCTCAACTATACATCTTTCTGAAGCTTCACAGTGAACACTTTGTTGCACAATTATCACAGAACACACACATGGATGCCTGGTGCTGATCTTTGTCCTCCAGTGACATGCGTATACATCCTCACACATATATACACACAAAATTATTCATATACATGTTAGTGAGGTATAATAATGAAAGCCTATAATCCAAGCATTAAATATGTGGAGGCAAGAGGCTTTGGAGTTCAAGGTCTTCCTTGTCTACATAGTGAGTACCAGGGCATCCTGGGCTACATGAGACCCTAGCTCAACAACAATAGCAGGAAACCATCTAATCAATACATCTAACATTCATGAGAACAGTGTTGACATTTTTGAATTTATTAAATATCTGTGACAACTGAACCACCAGAATTTGAGTTTGTCATGTTCTGTCACCCAGTTGCACATGGGATCCTATTACACTGAATGATTATTATAATAGATGCCAAAAATTTAAGAAATGGCTTTTATGGTATGTGGCTTTCAAGAAAAACATCATTTTGTCCTTTTCATGGCATCATTGTAAGCAGAAAGGCACTGCATTATTATATTATAAATGTATTTTTCTTCTATCATAATTCCTAACCTACATATGGTAGATTCACAGACTTGGTGTCCTGACAGAAGTTGTCTTTGGCTTCATAAAAATTATTTTTATCACCCAAATGTGAAGTCACTGACAGCTAAAGTTGTCTTTCACAGTGCTATGACATTTAATTTGTCTTATTAAAATATTATCCTGATAACAAAGTGCAAGAGATGTGAACAAGCTCCCTCACTTCCCAGAACATATCGTCCTTGAAGATACGGTAATTAATCAGTAAAGATAATCTTAGATGACCTTTTCATGGTTAAACTATTTTATTCAGTCTTTACAGAAGAGCAATGTATTGAAAAATCAAAATATGCCACATGGTGACTTTAAATCATTTCTACTTTTATTTATTTATTCACATATTTTACTATTCTGACTTCGAATACAATGTTCATACCTGAATACACTCAAAATATGACTTTGCTATTGGAGAATATGTCATGATTCTCAAAAATGCCTAATTAATGCAGCATATATGTTCTAACACAATAAGGAGTGTGTCTATATGTATTTGTACATTTCTGTGTGTAAGTTACATTTTTTGTTCATATGTTAATGTTTGGAGGGGATGTCTGTATATATGTATATATGAGTATGTCCATCTGTGTGTATACATGTACTAATGTATGTGTGTATGCATGGTTGTGATTAGTTGAAGATGGGACTAGTGAGACAAAAAGAAACATCATCAAATGACTACAGTACTATGTGGCCTGAATACCCTGGTTGTTTTACACTGTGTAATTCAATAATCTGTTCACTTTCATGCCACATTAAAGCAATGACTTCAGTGGTAGAAATGAACTGCTCTGGTGTATAGGAAGTAATTGATTTATGATCCCAGTGTCTTCAGCTCCTAATAAAAGGTACAATTCAGCTCTTTTTATTGCTGCCTGACATTTGCTTGGTAAGTTGAAAGTAATTTAAACTACTAAGAAGTATTCATTTCTCTCTGTATCTTTGAGCACAATAAGAAACAAAATTGTGTGCTAGAATCATTATGTTTTGTTGTTAATGCGCAATATAAGAAGTAGATAACAAAAATACACAGAAAGATTTCAATTCACTGTCTCTCAACATAGCGATTTCTCTACAGAATCAGCTTTTCCTCTCATGAAAGCTCCTAAATCTCTTTTCAGGTGCTTCACTGTGAAATGAACTTCCTGAACTCTGCACATTCCTCAGAGCAATACTTTTTTCATTCAGTGCTGCAGATTGACCGTGGAACTCTTCACTGCTCAGTAAAAGCTCCACCCCTGAGGTACACACCCTAAGCCTCCATGGTATTCTGTCTCAATTTTGAGAGATAGATGATGTTGTGAACTCTGTTTCTTGAGCTTAGAAATCAACTGATAGTTGCTGCTGAAGGTTGTAAAGGCCTGCTTACTATACATACTTCTGAGAACATTATTTCTGGATGGTATTAAGCATAAAAAGAAAAATGACTAACATTTTATTAGTGAAAATATTGGTATTCGTGTATTATAAATTTCACATACCTTGCTCTTTTCTATGTGAATAGCAACTTTACCTTTCAATTACAGGATATGAGATTTTATGTCAGACATGACACAGGCAGT
>CABHPQ010158234.1:28204-41056 GCA_902168405.1 Peromyscus aztecus | reverse complement strand
TAAGTGATCCCAGAATCTTCCCTGTTTAACCAGATTTGGTCTTATTTGCCCATTCATCTTTTCTCCCTC
Organism: Peromyscus aztecus; assembly: GCA_902168405.1. Lineage (NCBI taxonomy): Eukaryota > Metazoa > Chordata > Mammalia > Rodentia > Cricetidae > Peromyscus > Peromyscus aztecus. Next base: position 40,987 of record CABHPQ010158234.1, on the reverse strand, counting down.
CTTCCCTTCCCTTTCTTCTCCTTTGGAGGAGGGCTTATAGCATATTAAAACCAGCCACAAGCATTGCTCTTTCACTTGAAATATTTTCATATGCATCTTTAAAAAGGAGAGAGACAGAGACAGTGTGTGTGCGCATGCGCGTGCCCATAGCACATATTGGCCTAAGGTGAGAAGATCATTGCAAGTTCAAAGCCACCTGGAAGACAGAGCAAGTCCCAAGCTAGCTTGGACTGCAGAGTGAGGTCACCCACACACCCCCAGTCACACATGCGACAATTACCTTTACTTCTTTAATGCCGTTTAAATACTGCCAACTAGACTCTCCTATTTCTTTTTATGGTTGGTTTGTTCAAACCAGCATTTAGTCTATAGCATTTGGTTATTTCTTCCCATAGGTCTTTTAATAAAGAATTATCTTTTTTTTTTCCTATAAGATTGACCTGATAAGAAACCAGACCAGTGTTCTTGTAGAACATCCCTTGTCCTGGAAGTATCTGTGTCGTATTGAACCTATTTATGCCTCTGTTTTCTGGTATTTCTTTCAAAGTGGCATAGCTTGAGATTTTGTTTTGTTTTTTAAGCTTTTTACTAACATATAACTGTACATATAATGGATTTCATTGAGCCATTTTCAGATACATTTGTGATGCTTTCACATACCCCATTGTCCTTTCTTGTTCCTGCTCCTGCTGATTTCCTTCCTCTTCCCAACTAGTCTTCTTTCTACTGTGTGTGTGTGTGTGTGTGTGTGTGTGTGTGTGTGTGTGTGTCCTTGTGTGTGTGTTGGTGGGTTTACGTGTGTGTGCCTATGTGTGCAAATGTGTGTCCCAGTATGCATGTGTGAGTGTCCCAGTATGTATGTGTCTATGTCTATGTGTGCATGCATGTGTGTGTCCCAATGAGGTTCATCAGAGTAGCTTATATGAGCATGGGACAGGACTTATTTACAAGAGCTTGGGCACCTTACCAGTGACTTACCACTGAAGATGAAGATTCTCCTTCCCCATCATCCACCCTGTAAATCCTGGGGGCGGGGAGCTGGGGGGAAGAAAGGGGGGCCTGTGAACAAACACCTAGACCCCCATACCCCCGTAGTGTTGACTGGCCCAATATTGTGCAGGTAATCACAGCTTCTGTGAGTTCAAAAGTGTCATGTAGCCTGAGGTTTTTACAAATCATTTCAGCTCCATCTTTCACAAAGAATCAAAATCTCTACCATTTCAGTCATGTGATTTCTTTTGTCTGTTTCTTCAGCAAACATTTGAGTGCCTCTTCTGTTCAGGCACTGTCCTATATTAGTTATAACTATAAAGCTGTATTAGTTATGGTTTCCACTTGTTCTGTAAAAGTGACTGTTTCTTTTTTAATATAAACTTTTTAATGCATAGTACATTCCCATGGTCCACACTAAAAAATTCTGTCTTTGAAAAATTCCAAAATGGCATCTTGCAGGTTTTTTATTTTGATTAATTGTTTTTATTATTGCTGTGAGTGCCTCCACACATGGCATGTTTGTATGGGTGCACGTGCCATGGTGTGTGGGATGGGGGTGGGGGTCAGAAGACAACTTGATGAAATACATTTCCTCAGACTTTTGCACAGGTTCCAGGGATAAAAATTAACTAACAGGCTTGCGTGGCAAACCTTTACCCACAGAGACATTTCTCCAGCCCCGAATAATTATATTTCTAATTTCATGTCTCCTTTGGAGATGTCTGCTACATTTACGTGATAGCATGTATCAGTTCTAAAAGTACAAGTGTTAGAAGCATTCTGTCTTTTCCTTGCTGGTTTTTGTTTGTTTTGCTTTGTTCTGTTATGATCAAAGCTGGCCTTCTCTTAGGCATTTCCTCTTTTTCCTCTCTCTCTGCTGTTTTCTTTTTTCAACTTTGTAGTGTTTCTGGTTCCCCTAATTGTGTTTTAGACTGACTTCTCTTTCATTCGTTTTATGTCTCAAGATGCCTGTTTTAGTTAAGAGTTTCTGGTGCTGTGAGAAAACAATCAATCGGACCAGAAGCGACTTGGGGAGGAAAAGGTTTACGTCAGCTCACGCTCCGCAGCACAGTTCATCACTGAGGGAACTCAGGATAAGGAGATGGGAGGCAGGAGCTGATGGAGAGGCCGTGGAGGGTGCTGCTTACTGACTTGCTCCTCATGGCTTGTTCAGCCTGCTTTCTTATAGAACCCAGGACCACCTGCCCAGGGATGGCCCTACCCACCATGGACTGGGTCCTCCCCATCCATCACTAATTAAGCAAATGCCGTGCAGGCTTGCCTGCAGCCCGATCTTATAGAAGCGTTTTTTCTCAATTGAATGTCCCTCTTCTCAGATTGCTCCAGCTTGTGTCACGTTGACATGAAATTAGGTAACACAATACCTTAGGACAGTGTTTATTCTACTCCCGGGCCAAAAACGTCCCCGGTCATGGTTGAGAGACACTTGAACCCAAAGTAGTCATAGCGGTGGTAGGAGTAGCAGCGGCGGCGGGCGTTAGTGCCATGAGTCACTAGATAGCTTTGATGGTGACGGACTTCCTTAGTGGATTCTCCAACCTTTTTAGTCCTCTTCTAACTTTCTTCTACTTAAACTTCATTTTTATTCCATTGCTCTTTTGAAAGCATTTGTTTCCGTCACTTTCTCAATGAAAATTTACGACATTTCTACCACTTTATGGGTTTTTCAAGTGTTTTTCTGGGTTAGCCCCAGAATCTAACCTCATTTACAACATTATTTCTAAGAGCAAGTGCTTTCTTCCCCCCCCCCCACCCCCCCCCCCCCGAGTCCTCCCAAGCAGGCTCTCTGGAGGGACCCACTCTGTGGTAAACTGGACGCTCCCTGTACTGAGTGTTCCAACCTTAGGAGCTGCGGTCCTTGCGGGTGCGCCAGAGAACCAGCTCAGCCTGCAGGTGCAGCCTCGGATCTTCTCCTGGGAAAGGAAGCATCTCATTAGAGTTGCCATGCCAACGTTGTTTTCCTACAGTATAACAGACCCATTGATCTGGAGTTCAGGTTGATGGAACATGTACGAGCGTTAGTGACAGGATGCGTCATCCAATAGCTTAGAGGCTGGGCCCTGCTTCCTCAGAGCTTCACTAACTTGTATTAGTAAAAGCTAGTACTTTTTAGTAAAAGTTGAGCCATTTTCAGATACATTTGTGATGCTTTCACACACCCCATTCATTGTCCTTTCTTGTTCCTGCTCCTGCTGATTTCCTTCCTCTTCCCAACTAGTCTTCTAAAAGATTTATTAAGCATTTGTTCTGTGGAGAGCTTATACAAGTCCAAAATGGCCAGAATAAGAAACTAAACTCTATCATAGACGGAATAAAATCCAAGTTTCTTACCTTCTTCTTTCTAACCTGAATTCTGCCTGTGTGTTTGACCCTGTCTCCTCCCACTTCACCTCATACCCACCACTTAGGCCACAGTGTGCCTCTAACACTCTGTTGCTACCTCCTACCTCGGAGCATTTCCTGTTCCCTCTGCCAGAAATCCTTTACCCTGTTACCTATGTAGTTGACTCCATTTTATCACTGGGTGTTGATTTAAAGGCCCTTCCTCAGAGATATTCTTCTTGATTGTCTTAAAGGTAACGTCTACCATCTTGGGCATGCATAAGCCATACATTTTGATACTGTGGTAATTAGTTTTGTAATTTTATTACTATATTATCTCGTATTAGAATATTAATTCTATGAGAGCAAAAACCTGATTTGTTCACAACAAATGCCTGTAAAGAACAAACATTTGTTGACTGAATGAATGAATGAGTAGAGTGATTGCATTTTATGGTATCAAGAAGGGCTTCATGGATAGGCCTTTTGAAATAGGCCTGACTGAGATCTTGGCTATCTTCAGGAAGCTGAAGTAGGAGGGTTTCAAGTTCAAACTCTGCCTGGACTACAGAATGAGTCCAAGGCCAGTCCCAACAACTTAGTAAGACCCTGTCTCAAAAGAAAAAGTAAAGGGGACTGGAGATTCAGCTCAGTGGTCATGTTCTTGTCTAACGTGCACACAGCCCTCGGTTTGCAGATCCCCAGCGCTATAAAGAACAAAGGAAGGAGGAAGATGAAGGCTTCATGACGTCACACCTACTTAAGTATTTTGGATGAGGCATAATTTTACATGTGTGTGTATACATGCGTGTGTTTCTATGTATGTAAAAATATATCAATATATATCAGACTGGCCACAGGCATTTTATATGTGAAGAAAAATTGATGTTATCAGGTGATAGTAGTCAATATCATTAGTTGAGCAAGGGTATTTCTGAGCATCCACCTGAACTGTAGGGAGGGTACCAGTTGGAAAGTGAGTGTGAAGGGGCTGAATAGGTGGATTCAGAATGTAAAGGAAGCAGTTTAAGTTTTTATGAGGTGGTATTTTTTTTTTGAGACATGGTCTTGTGTAGCTCAGGCTGACCTTGAACCTATGATCTTCCTGCCTCAGCCTTCTGAGAACCGGCTATCTAGAAGCTGTTCCAATTAAAGAAAATAAACTGTAGACCTAAAGTTTTAAAAAAAAAAAAGGCAAAACCAAAAAGTCTTAACTTGTTGAAACAATTTGCTGTTTAGATGAACATAACTGAAGTCATAGTCTTAGGCAGGGCAAGGATGAAGAGTAGGGTGAGTGGGGTGTGGGTGTGCCTGATCAGGTTGAGAAACAGATAGATTGATTGGAGGCCTATAGACTACAGTATTTTACCATCACTTTCCCTTTGGCCAAACAGGTTTTTAAAAGTTAATTAGAGGTATGTTTTTTAAGTATTTGGCAGTAAAATAAACTTATTTTAATTTTTGTTAGTTTTTCTCTCTTGTAAAGGAAGCAGAAAACCACAGAAGTATTAAAACCTGTGCTAATAATAATAACAACTGAAATTAAAAAACGGTGTGAGGAACTTGCTAAACACCTTACCGGAATCTGCCATTTTCCACAGTAGCACTGGGGGGGGGGGTGTATTGTTGTTATTCCCATTTCATAGATGAGCAAGATATGGCTTAGGAAACTCTTAAAGCTATTTGTTCCAAGCTCAGGGGAGTAAGTTGACGAAAATTAGATTTTCAGTCCAAGCAGACGACAGTTCAGCTCTAAAGCAAGGGCTGTTCGCTGCCTCGCTCTTCTGGCTCAGTCACATTAAGTTTTGAGAAACACTTTATTTCATATCATGTCAACCATTCTTCATTTGGGATGTTGGTTTTCTTACTAACAGTCAGGTACTTGCTGTTCAATCTATAGATATTTATTGCTTGCCTACTATGTAGGAAGTCTTAGGACATTCATCGAGAAGGCACAGATATTATGTTGCATTGAGAGAAGATTCAGCTCGCTGAACTCATATCTTATTTGCTTGTAATTCTTTATGTGACATCTAACAATGCATTACTATAAGCCTAAGAACTACAAGGATCCTTTACAGAACTTTCATGTTAATATTCAAAGTTAAAAGGCTAGAGTGTACCTACAGACTTCAGTTGTCTGTACCCTGCTGTGTTTGCCTTATTTCCTTTGTGTATTTATATTTGCAAAATATACTAGTGTTTTTCTGAGCAGTCTGAGAGTAAGTCAGGGACATAGTCCACTTTCCCCATAGAATGCTTCTGATTGTACTTCCTAAGAGCATGAACATTGTCTTACATACTGTTGTGCAGTTATGACCGGAAGCAGGTCACTGATACAGGACCATTATCTAACCCACAATCCATATTCCAGTTTTGTCAGTTAATCCCATAACATCCCTTTAGCTATTTCTGCCCTGATTCAGGATCCAGTCCAATATCATACATTGCCATCATTGTCACATCTCCGTGTACTTCTTCCCTGTCTGGAACAGTTGCTAAGTTCTTATCTTTCTTGACTTTGGTGTTTTCAAAGAACACAGGCCAGTTATTTTGTTCTTCATTGGACTTCATTTGCTACTTCCTCGTGAGTAGGTTTGTGTTAGAAGTCTTTGGCAGTGATGACACAGATATGGCATTGCACTCTGAATGCATTCTTATCAAAGGCATGTGATGTCTTTGTTGTCAAAGGTTGTCTCAGCCTTGGCACTGTTACCTTCTGCCACTGTCCATGAGGTGTCCTCACTTGATGTTATCAATTAGAAACTTATGCAAAAATATATTGACACTCTCAATAATATCCTTACCACACTTTCACCCACTAGTTTTAACATCCATTAATAACTTTCCAATGTCTTCTTTTAATTCTTATTTATTAACTGGCTTTCCCACTCCAAAGAATTTTCTTCATTTATTTATTTACCAACATATACATTAGTATTAGGAAAAAAAATACACTCATTCTTTTTTATTCCATGAGACATGAGCTGTTTCTGTCATTACTTATTTTGTTAGCTGAAGACAGATAACTTCAGTTTATCATGCTTTCTTCCAAAAATTGTGTTTGGAGTGCTACATTAAATTTTTATAGCTGCTACTTGGGTGGTGATGATGCACACCTTTAATCCCAGCACTCAAGAGGGAGAGGCAGGTGAATCTCTGATTTTAAGGCCAGCCTGGTCTACAGAGTGAGTTGCAGGACAGCCAGGGCTATACAGAGAAACCCTGTCTCAAAAAGAAACAACAACAAAAAGTTTATGGCTACTTTAACAAGTTACCAAACATTTATCAGCTTAAAATTTATAGCCTAGATTTATTGTCTTAGAGTCCTAAAGTTAAGGCCTCGTTGAGTCTCTAGGAGCTCATCTCAGGTGTCCAGGGGCTGTATGATTTCCTGGAGACCGAGGTAGAAAATCTTTTTCCTGGCTCATTCAGGCTGCTGAGAGAATTTAGGCTCTCTTATGTGACTGATATCAATGTCCTAAACTGGAAGTCAATTGGGTTTCTAGAGCTTTCCACCTTCCCTAGCACATAGCTTTCTTCCTCCTTCAAGTGTGGTTGGCACAGTTTCATACATGCTTCACATCTTTCCTAATTCCTCACTCACATCTCCCTACTCTTCTGTTTTTCTTTTCCTTTTAAAGATTCCCATGATTTAATTGTGCCAACCACATACTCCAGAGTAATGTCCTATGTCAAGGTCTTTACCTTTTTTTAAATTTAATTTAATTTTTGAAGCTGGGTCTCACTGTGTGGCCCTAGATGGCCTGGAACTCATTAGACCAGGCTAGCCTATACCTCACAGAGCACTGCCTGCCTCTGCCTCTTGAGTGCTGGGGTTAATGGCATGCGCCACCATGCTAGGCTGAGTCTTTAGCTGGTATCACATCTCACCAGAATCCCTTTTGCAGTGGAGGGTGATTGTCTCAGGCATTTCTGTTGCTGTGAGAAAACATCATGACAAACAGCAACGTGGAAGAAAGGGTTTCTGTCAGCTTACACTTTCACAGCACAGTCCATCATTGAGGAAAGTCAGGCAGGAACCTGGAGGCAGGAGCTGATGCAGAGGCCGTGAAGGAGTGCTGCTTTCTGGCTTACTCCTCATGGCTTGCTCACTCTGCTTTCTTTCAGCACTCAGAACCACCAGTCCAGAGACGGAACACACATAATGGGCTAAGCCTTCCTCCATCAATCACGAATTAAGAAAATGCCCTACAGATTTGCCTACACCCTGACTTATGGAGGCATTTTCTCAACTGAGACTCCTTCCTCTCTGGTGACTCTAGCTTGTGTCAAGTTGACATAAAACCAGCCAGCACAGTGATATTAGGACAGGGACATCTTTGGGGAATCTTCCTACCTACCACAAATGACTACCCTCTTCAAAGCTTCTGCCAGGCATTTACTTTCAAGTTCTTCAAAGAAAATGCCAGGCAGGAAACTGGAGAGATGGCTCAATAAAGCACTTGCCTCTCAGGGTTGAAGACCTGAGAGTTTGTATCCCCAGAACCCAGGTAAATCCCAGGTGGGCATGCCAGCCTGTAATTACAGCACTCTGAAGGCAGAGACAGGGAAACCCCTGTAAACTCACTGTGTGTGTAAGCTTTGGTTCAACCGAGAGACCCTGCCTCAGCAAATGAGGGAGAGTGATCAAGGAAGACTCTTCAGGCATGTACACAGACATGTGCACACACGTGCACCCACACACCTGCAAACATACACACATAAATATGAAAAAAAACAACAGATTACAAGGAGACTGTTCATTGAGGGACTTTTTTTGGGTTCAGTTGAAAGAAAGAGGCTTGTAGAGAAGGGGATCAAAAGAATCTAGAGGGGTACCAGAGTCTCTATCACAGTGCTTGAAGGGTTGAGAAAACTTGAGATGCTAAGCAAACATCTGGGGTCTGCTGCTGAAGTGTCTCTGATGCAAAATCAAAGTAGTGCTGCAGCCTCAGGAAAGTCACACAGGATGGAGGTGCAGCTCAGCAGGCCTGTCCTGAGCTTAGCCCTCAGCCTTCCCAATACCTGCACCTGCTTTTACAGTGTGCTTACATGATCAGCGAGTCGCTTTCTACATCCTTTGCTGGGAACAGTTGTCAGCTAAGATTGTCTCTTTCTGCTGTTGGAGGATTTCTTTTTAGGCTTTCTTCAGTAAGGCACAGTCTTGCTCTCTGAATCCAAGTGTCAACATCGTCTCGCCAGCCTGTCCATCCACTGCTTTAAACTAGAAGAGGATGCTCAAATTCAAAGACAGTTGAGAGACAGTTGATCGCACCCTGTTGTGAGGAAGAGCTAAGTGATTGTTAACCCAGCTGCTCTGTGGGAGGTGGGGCTGAGATGTGTGCATTCAGGAATCAGAATCAGTTGGCCTGGTCCAAAGTGGTACTCACATTTCCTGGAGTTCTTTTGAGTCACTTACCTAATCTGCCCAGCCCAACTGTTGCCAACCTCGCAGAGATTTTATAAGGGCTAAATCAAGATAATAAGCTCTCAGTCCAATGCCTGGCTCATGGAAGTGTTCACAGGCAGTAGCTATTGCTGCTGCTCTTCTAAATGGTAGATTCCAGACCAATAGCTTACCAGTCCACAGTCCTTGTATGTGAAAATGGCTCAACTGTAGAACACTCCCCCACCCCGCCACACACAAAGGTCGTATATACCAATAGTGATTTCCAGTGCCAGTGAACAAGATTAAGATAAAATGTAATAATTCCTCTCCATTTGGAGTTCCTCTCTTAATACAGAGCTCCTTTCCTGATCATCACTGCACAAACAGGCAGGCACTGCCCTCTGAATTTCTCCACTTGGGACCTTGGCTTCTTCCCAGTCATGTTTGGGGGGCATGGCCATCCACTACTGTAACCCCCCTGCTCCTGCTTTTTTGGCTTGAGTGATACCTCTTCCTCAAGACAAAAGAGCCTCTCAAATTTAAGCCCCAACAAAAGGTCAGAGAGGAAACATAATTTATTGACAAAGGAAAAGTACGTAGACTTAATGTTTTTCACAGTAATTCTGTTAAATGAGTTTGGTGTATTTCTAATTAATTTTTTGTTCCTCTAATTTCGCCACAAAAATCTATGGCTATAGTACCTATGATCTTGCCACTTGCTGTGTTCTCTTAGTAATACATCCTGACCATTTTTCTAAACTGGGATCTGTAGGTCACTCTCATTCATTACCTCCGGTGGCTACACAATCCCCCAATGGAAGATTGACTGTAGTAGTTTAGCTCCTCAGTCCACGGATCTGAAGGGGTCTTTACAGGCCTCCCCTCGTAGACTTGTTATTTATTTTCCCTTCATTTAGCTTCAGTCCTCTGCCTTCCTGGGAGGCCCAGGTCACTCAGATTCACTATGCCAAATAGGTTAGTTAGAGGTCGAACCTGCTCAGGCAGTGAACACACCTACAACTTCATAGTTTGAGGGCATGATATGAGTGAGCCTGAGATAGCCTCTTGCTCCACTGAAATGAAGAAGCATCTAAACTGTGAGTTGCCCTGAGTTAGTAACAGCCTGTGCTAACACACATACTCTGGCTTGCTGGGAAATGGAGGTGCTGATGTGAGCCTGGGGTCCTCCCTGATTGGCTGAAAGCTCTGTGGTGGACTATAAATAATCAGATGCCTAGAGCTGTCAGATAGCCCAGAAGTTGTGGGTGCTCCATGATTGTAAGTGTCTGCACTGAGTTCTATGGGAGTGTATTTTTGGAGAATACTGGGCCTGCTGAGAGTCAAGAGCGTGTTGAACTGAAGAGGTCCATTCTGTGTGTCCTTCCATGGCAGTCTGGGTGATATCATTTCATGTCCATTGATACCACTGATATAGTTTCTGTGCGTTTACCTCATACAGAAACAAGATGTAAGCGTCATGGCTCAGCCATAAAGTACCCGTAATAACGTACATTTTCTTCTATGCCATAAAACTGCTCCATTAGTAAATTTTGAGTGTTTTGGTTTTTGAATGCTTAGGAAAGCAATAGTGTCCATAATTTTCAAACAATCAAGAAAGCCATTTTGAAAAAGTCACTGGACCAACTTCAAAAGTGTTTGGCCAGTGAAACTGGCCTTGGACTCATCTACCAGAATCCATTCCCTTCCTAAGTCTTTCTTCCTCTGTAAGGAAATGAGGGGAGGGAGGGAGGGAGGGAGAGAGGAAAGGAGGGAAGGAGAGAGAGAGAGAGAGAGAGGGAGGGAGGGAGGGAAGGAGGGAGGGGGAGGGGAGAGAGGGAGGGAAGGAAGAAGGAAGAAAGGGCATATTCTTCCTAGTGGCAGGTCCACAAGCTCATCCCCCTAGGCAGTAGATTATCCTGCAGCTCTACCTCAGGCATGTTCTGTAACCTTGCCTGGGAATAGTTAGGCCATCATTACTGTCATGGCTGTTAATTACCTATTTCAGAGAATTGAATAAAATAGTGTTTAGAATGATGTTTTTTTAATTAAAAATAATAAATAAGTCCTGCTTTTCAAAAGCAGCTCAACAGTTTTGCACAGATGGCTGTTAACAGAACTGAGCTCCCACTGTTCTGTTAGCAAATGAACTGTCTAGTGAGGTAAAATGTCAGGTGACAGGAGCCCCTGGAATACACCTTTTGGAGTTAAAACACTGACAACATTTAGCATCCTCAGTCCATCACCACTCCAAGTTCCCACCTGCCCCTTTTCGTCATCTTTTCTCCTCTACTTCCTCTCTGCAACCTGTTCCCAAAATGTCTCCTTCTGCTTGTCATTGGCTTTGGGAGGATGGTGGTTCTCAACGCAGAGGTGGGCAAGTGGGTGCGCTGCCATCCGGTATCTGTGTCCTGCTTGGGCAGTATGGCAGCATCCTATACTCACCCTACAGGCATTTGATGGTTACCAGCTACCACCAGGTCTGGGCATCTCAGCGGCACAATGTAGGCAAGGGTGTCTAAGCAAGCACCTACCTGCATCCTAGTCCTCTGGCTCCATCCTTCCTCCCTTCATCTCTTGACTCAGCTCTTGACATGACCATGGGCAGCTACTAGGAGCTGGGGGGAGGGAGAGTAAAGGGCTTGAAACGGTGGGAAGGTCAATGGGCAAATAGAATTACATGGGTGAGTTGGCTCTTGAAGGTAGATCTGGACAGGCTGGACATCACCCAGATTGGGAGAACATCAGTTGCATTTAGCTGAGAATGCTGGATAGATGTCTTTGCCTTCTGTGTGCTTGACAGGGTTTCTTGTGCCAGGGCGGCCCATAGCACAGTTGGTCCTGTGGGTCTGCAGCAGAACCAGCCACAGGATCTTGTTAATTTTCAAAAGACACATGTCTCCTCCAGCTCCAAGAGGGTCTGTGAAAGACATTCACATTGCCTGCATGTGCTATGTGGGAACAGAAGAAAGGGGAGATCCACTGCCTGGTACTGCAGACAGCTTCTACATTCTACAGATGAAGTTCGAGAACAGGCTAATTCCAACATTAGCCAAAATGGCATGTAAGCCAGACCAAAACAACAGCAAAAATACCGACATTCATTTTATGAACCGCTTAATTGCCCATGTTAGTCACAAAGATAAAATCACTACAAGTGCTCCGCCTCTAAGTGCTGTTTTCCATGATGATGAGCACGAGTCAGCTGTCATTAGACATCAGCCGTAGCACTGTGTCCTAAAGACACTGAATGTGACTTCTGAACATTCTGGTTGGGATCGTGGCATCTTATTTTAGTCCCTGAGTGGTTTACTTGTTGGACACATGCATGTTTTTAATTAACTAGCAAACAGTCAGTTGATACAGGTCCATTTGTGATAACTCCAGATGTTGTAAGGGTCACGGAGCCAGACCTGCCCGCACTGCTGCTAGCGGTATAAATGTAGCTGGTTGGGTTTAGTTTGGTTTCCTTACAAAGCCGAGAATGGAAGCCGGGGCCTTGTTCATACCAGCTAGGCAAGTGTCTTCCCATTCGTCCGGGTCTCTGGCCGTGTCTAAAATGTGTGTGAGCACACTGCCTCTGTGCTCTTCTGTGGTTTATTGGATTTAGGCCTTCCACTTGTAGGTGCACAGTGTCCCTCTAGGGAAGGATGGGAAGAAGGTGGGAGTCCAGCTCAGTAGTAGACTGCCTGCTAGGGCAAGTGATGGTTAATTAAAAACATGAACCAGTGGGTTCGGTCCCCAGCAGCAATACATAAATAAATAAGAAATATGCCTGAGGGCTGGTCGGGAGACTGCCTGAGGCCTCTGTGGATAGCCCAGAGCTCACACCAACTTTGAAGGTTTGGCCAGAATGCCATAAGGAAACAAATCCTCCCATGCAACATATAAGCCCAGCCTCAAGTTAACAGTAAGACCAACATTTTGTTGCTTCATTTTCCTATTAAGTTTTGGGTTGCTGATTGAAGCAGAATTCCAATGTTTTGACACACCACCACATTGTTAACACGATAGGGAGGGTTTGATTATGGGAGAACAAGCCCCGAAAATGGTGATAT
>CABHPQ010158234.1:0-28104 GCA_902168405.1 Peromyscus aztecus | reverse complement strand
AGAGAAAGAAAACAGATCTCAGGAGTCGAAGCCAAAAATACCTGCTTCTCCGCGCCGTAAGGAGAAAGAAACACGGAGTTCTTTCTGTGACGGGGAAAGACGAGGCTCTGCCAGCAGCCGGTGCCTCGTAGCTGGGCAAGCCAGGAGAGGCAGGAAAGCCAGGGGCTGGTGTAGGTGAGAAGGCAGCTGCCTGAGAAAGGGCGTGGGTTCCTCAGGTTGAGGGGGTGGGGTGCCCGGGGAAGAGAGATGAGGAGCTGAGGCTGCCTTCCAGCCTAGACACGGAACACGCTTTCAACATTTTGTCATTTCGACACCGTGCAGTGTTGGAGGCGAGGCCTGAAGAAGCGTCACAGTTTAAAAGAAGCAAAAGATCCACGCAGGAGCAGGTTCTATTTATTTACAACTTTGAGGCTGGACAGCTTTTCTATTGTGTGGTTTGTGACGATCCAAAGTGACATTTTCTGAGTTTTAAAATTATCTCTTTTTGCACTGTGAAAAGAGCATATATGATTCATCTTAATATTTCTGAGGATCAGTCACCAGCTAACAGCCAGTATTTCGGGTGGGAGGCAGCCTTTTGTAGGCCGCTTTTTTCACCTAACATAGAAGTAAAAAACACCAGAATATGCCTCAAGCTTCGTTTGGAATCGTATAAATAGCTCGCTCTTGCACAGTTACAATCGAGTGCCATCTTAAGAACTCCCACGGTCCATGAACTGCCTCGTGTGCACCTCACCCATGCCTGAAGAGGCTCGCACTGCACAGGCGCTAAGTAAGGCAGCAGAGCTCCAAGGAGGCCGGCACAGGGGCCTGGACTCTGTCTGCGAATATCCCCGCCTTGGGCCTTCTGCCTATGTTTCTTCCTGGATGTTTCTGTTTTTTTCAGCCTCTGTAGAACCATCAGCTCATCCTAAATCAAGAGTCAGCAAGCTGTGGCTACTGGGCAAATGCAGCCAGCAGCTGGTTATGTGTGGCCCACCAGCTAAGAATGGTTCTTACGTTTTTCCATGGTTAGAAAAACATTTAAAGAATGATGTTTTATAACTTGTGCAAACTGTATGGAATTCAAATTTCTGTAGCCATAAATAAAATTGTATTGGAACATAGCCATGCACATTCATTTACATGTCTTCTAAAGCAGCAAAAGCAATATTTATTAACCGACTCTACCAAAAATGTTTGCTGACCCCTACACTCTTAAAAATCTTCCTTCCCAGCCGGGCGGTGGTGATGCACGCCTTTAATCCCAGCACTCGGGAGGCAGAGGCAGATGGATCTCTGTGAGTTCGAGGCTAGCCTGGTCTACAGAGTGAGATCTAGGACAGTCAGTGCTACACAGAGAAACCCTGTCTTGGAAAACAACAACTTCCTTCCCATAGAAACTATCTCAGAAAAAGAATACAGACGCCTATTAACTTTGAATGTTCATTTGGGAAATCCAGCACTAGCTTTCACCGTAGTCCTTAGACTTTCATACAGGTTGAGTGTCCTTTATGTGAAACGCTTGGGACCAGAAGTGTTTCAGAATTTTTTTTAAGATTTTGGAATATTTCCATATGCATGAAGATCTGTCTTCAAGATGGGACCCAAGTCTAATAAGAAATTTATTTCTCTTTCATATGTACCTTATATACATAGTCTGAAATTTAGCTCATATAATAGTTTTGGTGTACCTGTGGGTTTGTGTGTGTGTGATATGTATGTGTGGGGTGTGCAAGGTATGTGGGTCTGTGCATACTTACATGTATGTATAATCTACGAGTAATAGGAGACCAGAAGAGAATGGCTCCCTTCATCTCTTGAAACAGGGACTCTCTCTCTACCTGGGCCTAGACTGGTGGCCAACAAGCCCCAGCGATCCTCCTGTCTCTGCCCCCACAGTGCTTGGGTTACAGGCATGTGCAGGTATACCCAGTCGTTATGTTCAAGCTGGGGATTTGAACTAGAGTGTTCATACTTGCCCAGCAAAGCACTCTTACCCCGCTGAGCTGTCTCCTCTGTCCTGGGCCCATGTTTTAACTGTAACCTGTCCTGTAAGATTGGGTATGAAAATTTCCCCTGTGATACCAATTGGCACTTAAAAAGCTCCCAGTTCTGGAGCACTTGGGATTTCAGTTTTTCAGATTAAGAATGTTCAACTTGTACTACAAATATTTATTGGAAACCCAATATAGCTTGTCATTATTCTTATTTCTGGGGTTATACACATAAATAAAATCAGCAAAGTTCCCCATTCTAGAAGAGTTCTAATAAGTGGTGGTCAGGAAAGTCAGTGACAAATTAGTATAGCCAACAGGGTGTCTTTTAAGAGTACAGGCCTTAGGAAGCATAACAGAAAAGGGTACAGCCAGAGGTAGAAGTAGCTAGCTATATACAGGAAGGTTCAGTGAGAAGATAGCGTTGGGTTAAAACCTGAAGAAGATGAGGGAGAAAAGCCCAAAAGTGCCTGGGAAGAGAACAGTGGGGACAGCCCTAGGTGGGCCGTGAGCCAGGAGGGCGATGGTGGAGAGTTGATCCCGGCTCATTCAATATGGCCTGAGAGAGAAGAGGCAAGGGATGGGAGCAGTGGCTGAGGCTTTCCATTGAGGAACTAAAAGGCAAGAGTTGTCATTCCTACAGTGGGATGTAGGCAGGAACAGTTCATCGATTAGGTCGGGTCTGCTGTGAACAGTTTGTTTGAAGTGTATTGTCTGGATCCTGGTTATAGTAATAGTCTGATCTAGAGTTATCCTTTTGGAAGTTGTCAGAATAAAGGCGAAAGTTAAGTAATAAGGTTGCCTGTGAATCATTCGAGAAGCCCTTAGTTCTTTATCTCCAGGATCTCTCTCACTCTGCGACTAAACATAGCTTTTCTTAACCTCATTTTGTTTCTAATTTACCATATGTGGGCATCCGGATCTGCCACGTCCCTCTTGCTTCCTCTCTAGGCACAGTCCTCTACTGAGTAGGTAGTCCGGCCAGTCTGAGGAGTTAGGCCTCTCAGTGGGCCAGAAAGCTGTTAAGTATGGCCCAAGACACATGATCTGCTGTCTACAATGAATTCCTTGCTTTTGATCCTTGTTGGTTGGGTTTTTTGTTTGTTTGTTTTAATGTCTATGTGTGTGGTACCTGGGAGTAAGTGTATGTAACCATGTACATTCAGATGCCCATCGGGACTAGAAGAGGTGTCAGAGCCCCTGGAGCTGGAGTTACAGGTGGTTGTGAGCTAGCCAGTGTGGGCTCTAGAAACCAAGCCTGGGTCCTCTGTAAGACCAGCCAGTGTTCTTAACTGCCGAGACATCTCGGGATCCTCCTGCACCTTGGTTTTTGGTGGTGGTGGTATTTGTTTGGCTTTGACTTTGGTTTGGGTTTTCGGGGCAGAGTCTCAGTGTGTGGTTTGGGCAGGCCTGAGACTCACTGTATAATCCGGTCTGAACTGAAGCTCATGGCGGTTCCTCTCAGACGCTCCCGATGCTTCTGGGCTGGGAGGCAATTTGCTCTCTCCTCCTCTGCCTGTGTCCAGTGTCTGAACACGGTCAGAGTGAAGAAGGCCAGCTGCAGCAGGTGTGTGCTGCACTGCCCGAGTGGACCGGTAAAGTGCCAATGCCCAGACCTCGTCTCAGACCTGCTGGACCTCATGCATTCATTGCCTTCTAGGGTGGGGCCTGGCTTTGTGAATCTTTAACAAGCTCCCCAGATCCTTCTTAAACAAACACGGAAACTACTAGTGCAGAGAAACTTTGCAAACCCAGTTTTGTTTCCAGTTTGGGTAGGTTCTCTCCACTCCCAACCCTGTCAGTTTTCTCCTCCGGTGCTCTTGGAGCACTCGCCCACTTTGTAAAGCTAATGTAAGAAATCAAGCAAGGAGCACCATGGCAACAAGTTGTAAAGAGTGCCAGTTCCTGGGCCAATCTCATCTTCTGGTTGTCTTTTCATTTGGGTATGCAAGCCAGGCTCCAGCTACCTCCACACTAGTCATTGGCGCACAGGGGCATTCTGTGTGCATGCCATTCATGTGGAAGAACCTTTAGCAAAACACCACGGAACAGGAAGCAGGTAGATCCCCTCTCCTCTGAGGCAAAAGCTTTGCCTCTTACACTCTCTGCATCTGCTGTGGATGACCTTAAAACCTATGTTTTTGTGAGGCAAGGAGTTGTTGGGAAAGATAAATTATGTTTGAGTAACTACCGAATGCATCCAATAAAACTGTTTCAAAGGTAGTTCATAGGAAAAGTAACCTGGCTCCGCACAATACTAGAGCATTAAGCCATTCTGGGGCAATGCAGATTTGTAAATGTATAACAAATAGAAGGTAAATTCATTCACACCTGACCAGTGGAATTTGAAAGTAGTTTTACTTTAAGAGATTGTGATGGAATTAACTACAGTTCATAGGCCAGGGATAGGGCTGAAGCAAGAGGGAAAAACTTTTCCCATCCTTCCCATGGGATGTCTTTAGTGGCCAACTATCTTCTAAATAGTTTCTACCAAGTCTTACTAGGACATCTACCAGGCCCATTATTGTTTTGGGGGCCTTCCTTAAAATGCGTTTCCGCATGCTAACAGAATCCTGATGGTGGACATCTGTTAAGATTACTGCCCCTTAAAGGCTTTTCTGAAATGTTTAACAAACTTAAGAAAGCACATTACTGAACAAAGGCTTGGTTAGAGCTCATGTTGTTAGACTCTGTTTGTAATTAAAATATTCCCATCTTCTGTATCCTTTAAATGTAAATTTTTCTTGCTTGCATTCCACTGGAAAGGGTCAGGGCCTCTGATCTATGCGGTTCTCTTTGGTTCCCAAGAGTTTTTTTTTCTAGAATGAGAAAGACTCTTTTTTGCTTCAGATCTGGTACTTGGTTAAGTTTAGTAAGATTTCCTGGAAAAAGCCTCAAGGGCTTGGTCATCACCTGACATACTCAAGCCACATGTAGAAGTAGAGATCCGGTCTGTGTGTTGGGGGATTTTGAAGTGCCAAAAGTGGTAACCGAAAACCTGGGAGTAGGGCAGATTTACATCAGAGACCCGGAGTTAGATGTGTCTGCCATCACCACCTTGTGTGCCTTAGTGGGATTATGTAGCTTATTCACCTTCCAGCCTTCTCATCTGAAAGATGAAATAACCCTTCTTGTTTAGGTACGTTTTGGTCCCTGGAACAAAAGCAGGTGAAGGAAGGGTTTGCTTTGGCTTACAGTTCAAAGGCATACAGTCCATCGTAGCAAGGGAGGTATACAGGAGCAGGAGGTGCTGGTTACATTGTGTCCACAGTCAGGAACCAGAGCTTGTGCTTAGATCTCTTTCCTTTCTATCCAGTCCAGGACTCCAGCACATGGAATGGTACTGCCCACGTTAGAATGGGTCTTCCCACCTCAATTATTCTAATCTAGATAACCCCTCAGAGATATACCCAGAGATTTGTTTCCATAGCAGTTCTAAATCCCATCAGATTAACAATCAAGATTATCCATCGCCCCACTCCTGATGTAGAGCATAATGCAAACCTAGTTAGTACTCAGTAAGTGGAGTTTGTCTGCCTTCTGTCCCACGGGGAATTCATTTGCAGACTAAATTCCTTTTTTTGCCATTGGAGTTCTTTTCATGCATACTTTCCCTAAGGAGAGAACAGCTAATTGACAGTACCCACAAAGTATGTCTTCATCTTTTTTAATCGTCCTTTTAATAATGCCATAAACATCTAAGAAATTGTTTCAGTTCAGTTTCAGCTTCTTCAGACTTTGCTCCAAAGAGGAACATTTTCTGGGTACCTAATCATCTTTGTCATTATCTCGGAACATTTCCATTTTTATCTGTTTCTCTAAAATTGAGAGACAAGAAATAGAATACAGTATTCCAAGCAAGCAATGGAGTGTGTTCAGCTTTACTACAAGTATGTGTAGACAGTCCTGCACAATGTCACTGGGAGCCTCCTGCCCCAGTGTGGCTCCCCAGATTTCCCCTACTTGTGATTTTGAGTACTCATTCTAATCTGTCTTTTATTTTCTTCTTCTCTCATGCACATTGGGATCTTTCCATATTGTATTATACCCCGATTTTGCTTAACTCTGAGGATCAAGAGACTTTTGATATGGCTCAAAATTAAAATGAAATCACAAAGTGAAGTAAGCGCTAACAACAGGTCTAGAAAGGGTGCATGTAAGTATGTATATGTGATATATGTGTGTATTGTATATATGGATTTTTTAATCCCACTAGATTAGCTGTGACATATGTATCTTAAACTAAGGAGTAAGGTGACAATCAAGGTGATAGATAAATTTGACGGCTAGTTTAGGTAATGAACAGACTTTTCTTGAGGGGATGTTCTTCAAGACCAAGACATGCACTGTAGCCCAGGTTTGCCCATAACTCACTACATATCCTCAGCTAACCTCAAACTCATACAGATTCTCCTGCCTCAGCCTTCTAAGTCCTGAGATTACAGAGTGAACCACCATACCCGGTTTAGGGAATAATCTTTCTTTTTTCCCTGAGACAGAGTTTCTCTTTGTAGCCCTGGCTGTCCTGGAACTCTCTTGTCAATCAGGCTGGCCTCAAACTCACAGAGATTCACCTACCTCTGCCTTCAGAGTGCTGGGATCAAATAGGGAGTAATCTTTAAAGCATTCAGTATTGGGGCCAGAGAGATGGCTCAGCACTTGCCGTTCTTCATGAGGACCTGGGTTCAATTCCCAGCAGTCACATGGCAGCTCACAACCAACTCCAGTTCCAGGGGGTCCTAAGCCCTCTTCAGGCACCAGGCATGCACTTCGTACACAGACAAACATGCAGACAAAATACCCATACAAAAGACAGACGAGTCTTCCTATGAAAGAATTCCCAATGAAACAGAAAGAATTTGGAACCAGAAGGACAGGCTCAAGCATTGCAGTTGGTCTTCTTGGATAAGATCCTGAAACTTTGAGCCTCATTTTTCTCACCTGTGAGTGGATCTAGTTAAGTCTGGTTGGCAGAGTTGTTGTGGAGTTTAGATATTATGGACTGCCTGGCCAAAGTAGGTACTCATTAGACATGAGTGACTTTAAGGACTGTCCTGGCCTGCCTCCATGACATACACTCGGGTTCCATGGAGTGCCCTGGCATTCCTCCTGCCTCACAGGGACTTGCTGTGATGTCCTGGTCATATGTTTATTTGGGAAAATGACACCTTTAAACTGTTAAGCGGACTGTTGATCTTTATTGGCAGTAACCCTTTGTCTTTCCTTCGGCTTGGAGCTAGAGGTAACCTGTCTCCTGGTTATGGTCCTGAAAATTCCCGTTTCCATGCCTTACCCTCCATCACTCCTCACAACTGTCCCGTGGAGGAGGCAGCCTGGACAGCTCCCTGTCCCTCAGAACCTAAGTCAAGAGCATTATCAGAGCACAGAGTCTGTCCCAGGTGTCCCTGAAAGTGTCTTGTCTTCACTCCCGGACATGAATACTCAACCCAGAGCCATTCTAGTATTTTCTTTTGGAGTGCTTGGTGCTGTTTGACTATTAGTATAACCTCTGTTGTTAATCTAATCCTCGTAATGCCTCGGGAGATGATCTGTTTTAAGAGTGGCGTTATCTCTGTCGTGCTGATGAGATGCTTGAGTTGAGAAACCTCTACAGGGAGGAGAGCGATGAGTGTACATCCCTCACCATTCCTGTTTCCTCCATCTAAAAGATGCTTTCTTCATTTTACTCGGGAGTTGCTGTCTCATCAGGGGTCAGTGTCAGACCCCGTTGTCCTAAGTCAGACTTTCAGACAGGCTGGCTCCCTGCATTCTGTTGTCACTGCAGCCAGCCAGTCAGGTCTTCAAGAGTAGAGACGTTCTGACTAAGGTTCACAAAAGACCCCGTCAGTTTCATTTACATGGAAATAGATTAATCTTCATCAGAAACAGTTGCTCTGATCATCTTTTAGAGCTAAGGAGATGGCTGGAATTGCCTTTTGTTCTATTCAACTAACTGTCGGATGAAAAGGTTTTTCCAACTCTGACTTTCACATTTATACATGCCAATTTGGTTTCATCTCTACAAATTAGCACCTGACTTCAAGTTTCGTTGTAATCCATGAAAAATGACTCCATGCTTCTGCATCCAACATCCCTCTCACCCCTCCCCCAGATTCAGCCTGAGGCCCTGCCACACCCACAACACTTCCTCACCTTCTCGCCCATCTCTCAGTGCTCCAGAGATCAGAAGGGGCAGCAACTTGCCCAACTCAGCCCACAGTAGCCACTTCCGGGCTTAGTCCTGCCTTCTTCCCACCAGCCCCATGTCCCTGGCAGTATCTGAGCAAGCCCTGGAATCTCTGCTGCACAGGGTGAGTTTTCCATATGTTCAGCCCATTATTATTATTGTTGTTGTTAGTGTTAGTTCATCAATAGCAAATAATGAGAGCTCACAAGCCATTACTTGTGCCTTCCACCCTTTGAAAATATAATGGTGTTTTTATTTCACGGCATCAGTCTTTGTTTATTCACACGATTGGGACAGCATTCAGGCTCTAACCAGCCTGTTAAATATTTACCCATGAGGTGGGTATTGTCATATGAATCAGCAGCACTTATCGGTGTGCGACACTGGATCTTAGGTCATGTATCCTAACACGCTAAGAAACTCCTCAGTTAAACTCACGGTGAAGCTAACATCTTTTGTTTTGTTTTATTCCAAGACAGGGTTTCTCTGTGTAACAGCCCTGGTTGTCCTGGAACTCACTCTGTAGACCAGGCTGGTCTCGAGCTCACAGAGATCCGCCTGCCTCTGCCTCCCGAGTGCTGGGATTAAAGGTGTGCACCACCACTGCCCATCACAGGCATCCTTTTAAAATGAGCCCAGTTATGTCTCTTTTATAACACCTGATAGACTTCAGCTAGCTGAGCACAGCAAGCTAAGTGGTTCAAAGGTAGATACCAAAAGCGGTCAGTTCATCACCTCCAGAATCAGGCCAGTCTGACTGTTGAGGAGATGTGGGTGAGTGCTGAAGTATGAACACGAAGAGGACCGCTGGCCCACCTGCTCTGCGGGCGAGTGCAGTGGGAGATGAGCCATGCGGTATCTGCCTTAGCGATCATCAGAGTGCCTCGGGAACTTTCTCCTCATCAGCATCCTGACCTGAGGACTGTAGGGAGTCACGCCAGCTGTTCTTCCCAACCCTGTAGCCTTTTGTGATTAAATTCACTCTCCTCTCAGGAAGCAAAGTATGTCAGCAAAAATATCAGGGGTGCTAGTGACAGGCACGTAGACCTGCCATCTAGTCTTGGTTGACCACTGACTAGTTGTGTAAACCTCAGTAGTTTCCCTCTCAGCCTTGCTCTCTTCACCTAGAAAGTTATAGCAGTCCTCACTTCACGGAGGTGTAGGGAAGGCTAAATTAGACGACGTGACTGAATAGCAACAAGTATCGGTTCTTGATAATCAGAGAAACGGGCATGGCCGCAAGACTAGATTCTTCATACCTCTGTCTCTATTCACCACCATCAACAGCTTCTGTGTATGGCTGCTTTTCAGAATGGCACAACTCAAGCAGAGAGAGAGAAAAAACAGGCATGTGAGAGAGATCAAGATAGATGGAAAAGAGAGGAGAGAGATTGAGAGGATGGCCTTAGACTGTTTTCCTTTTAGACAATTTAACAAATGCTTAAAGATCTATCCTATAATGTTTTATACAAGCCAAAAACCCACTGCAGTCAATCAATCCCAGGAAAGTGTCCAAAGTAGTTTACTTATTTTTGAGTTTTTGTAATATCAACAATTATTTCTCTGAGTAAGCTGCAAGTAGCCTGGATCTTGGTATTTACTTTAGTTTTCTACATTGTATATATATTTAACCAGTAATCACAAGTTCAATCATAAATATTGAACTCTTGTTTTTTGCCCTCTAGAACTTTCTTCCTGATTGATTTTCTAACCTAATGGAATCATTAGAGAGTGTGCCTTGTGGGTTAGAAGTAAGGACAGAAAGCTGGTCCCCAGTTCACAGGGTGTTACTTACCCCAGTATCCATCTCACAGTAGTGAGAGAAGCCCTGACCCTCCTGGTCCTGGACAGTTGCAGAACATAGATGACCTGCAGTGGGTACCAGGGCACGGGCTGCTGTCAGTTCTCAGTCCTCATCTGAGTCAACAAAGTGAGGGCTGAGTATCTCCACTCCATCTCCGACCTCCTCACATCACCTGCCTTTTGTTTGTTGGGATTTCTCATGCCCAAAAGCAAACATAAAATTCATCTTTACCAGGAAAATGAATTTCAGAAATCTGCAGTCAGTAGAGTAGGGATTTAGAGTTCAGTGTGTTCTCTGTGTCATGGCCCTAGACTGAGTCACCCTGCCCTCCACTCTCTAGAAAGGAACTTGCAGGTAGTTACTGTGACATTCACTCACAACACTGGAGCTGGAACTCGTACAAGAAATGATCACAGCATTAAGGGCCTGGGGTATTTTGTTTTATTTCCCAACATATTACAGGGGGAGTTTAAGGATAGTATAGAAATATATACATTAAAATAAAATGAAAAAAAAAGAAAAAATGGCAGCAGGAAAGATTGAGGGTGATAAATGAAATCTGCGTTGTAAATTTCTGAACTGTTTCTTTTTATCATTGTGCACTTCATTTCTGTGGAAAGAGTTTCGCCCGTGTGAAAGTTCTGGAGACTGTTTCAGAATCAAGGCTGACTATCAGTGATTGGCTCAGCGATTATTGATTGGATCAGCCTGTGTGTTCCCATCTCTTTGTCTTGGATGTCTTTTAGAATGCACAGGTCAAAGCTGCTGAGCTCTAGAACTGACTGTCGGTTCCCTGTAGCTCAGGCCAGGGGTTTGATGAACAACTTCTCTTTGTCCAGCACTAAATTGGCACAACGTGGAGTATGAAAGTGAGACATGTCCCTGAGCCAGTTAGAAGCGGCAGATATGTACTGCTGTGTGATATCGTCTGCAGGATATCTCACACAGTTCAGTTGTGTAACCTGTTAGTGCAACAAAATGAATTAAAATACAGACGTTTAATGCTCATATTCCAACCTCATTAACCCAAGTCAGCTGGCGGCCGGACCGTGATGAGATGCCAAGTCTGCAGGGTATTATGCCCCACGTCACTTTGGCTCTAAGACAAGTTCCTTGTGTTCTTGTCTTTTCAGTGCCCTGGGAGGCTCCTCGGCTCTTCATATCCCTGCCTTTCCAGGAGGAGGATGTCTCATTGATTATGTGCCACAGGTGTGCCACCTGCTCACCAACAAGGTAAAGGCAAGTCCCCTGACCCCTGTGTCTTGTGAGAGTCCCTCCTCCAGCACGTGGCTACAGCTGTCAAATCAGGGTTCCCGCACCTCACTCGCCCCTGTGCCTTCAGCCTCTGCCTGGCCTACTCTGAAGACAGCTCATCTGTTCCTCCTCCTTTCCCTTTTCTGAGGACCTGGCTTCCACAGCTTGTCTTATCTTCATCTCTTCCCCTTTTAATGGCCGTTTCCGTCAACTCTTAGAAGACCCGTATCACCTGCATTTTTGGTGCGTCTTGTGTCTTCTTAGGGTTTTACGTTTGTGAACCCCCTTCTCCCCGGTCATCTGGTGTACACACGTGTCCACGGCCAGCCCATGGCAGGATGATTCTTTACACCAGCCTTCATTTCCTTCTGCTTTCTTATCTCACCCATTAATTGTCTGCCCTTCATTCTTGTCATGCCTGGGAGCAGTTGACCAGAGTTTTTGTTCCTCTAGGGGCAAGAATTCTGGGTCAGCTGGTCTTCTCCCCACCAGACCGGATTAGCTGAAGTTTCCCCTTAGCCGTATTCAAAAGCATATAGCTGAGTTTACTGTAGTGGTGGTAGTCAACTATTTCCCAAAAGTGTGAGCATATACTTGTTAATGTCTAGCCAATATATTTAGCTGAAAACTAGAGATATTAACACACTAGGAGTCCTGGCTCTTTCCCATCCCACATGGACCGTGGCTCAGTTGGCTTAATTGCCAAAGTGTTATTTTCTTTGCTCCTGATGACTTGTTCATATTGACTGGGAAAACAGATCTTTTGTTTATCTCTCTCATTCAGAAGATAGTTCATCTCTCTATAGGACATATTTTTTTTAAAGAACAATGATATTTCAGAGGCTTCAGTATTAATTTTTAAATGTCAGGGAAACTGAAATCTGGCGAGGCTACAGCATGTGGGACTGGCCCAGATTCCAAGGCACTTAGCTTCGTGGAGTGGTGGCTTCTGCTGAGACAAAGTCCCTCCTCTCTTCACTGTTCCCCTCCAAGCCAGAGTAGAGGGCAGGACTCTTATTTACATTCTCGGGCTTTGCACTGCCTTCAAATCTGTGCTCCAGCATTCCAGAGGAAAATGTAAATTGTGTCTTCCAGAACTGAGAAGAAAGGCCTTTTTAAAGCTCCCCAATTGAGATTAATTTCTAGTCATACATTTTCCTCAAAAAAAAAATTAGAATATCATTTTCTCAGAAATATAAGAATCAGTGTTTTTCTTATCTGGTTCCCTTTCATTAATTTTACTTGTCTTTAAAATTGGTGTTCTTCTGTTTGTTCTAAACGAGGACAGCATGGGCTGCTTTTAGGAGCAGTCTCTTCAAATGAGTTTCCATAATTACATCGGAATCTATCTTTATAGCCAGTTTTGTTGTGGGTTTCTGTTAAAATGCTTTTCTGTTTTTAAAATCAAGTACACAGAACTGTTTTCATCCTTTTTTTAAACAAAGCCACTTAAGCAAACTTATCATCTGTTTTTCTTTTCTGAAAATAACATCTGATCTTGCATTAAGCCTGCAAAGTAAGCCTTGTTTTTGTAAATTGACATAAACCGCTATTATATAAATAGAATTGTTTTACTTTTCCAAGGTGGAGCCTGGCTATCAGGAACGCTTGTGTCAAGGTTCTGCCAAGTATTTTATCTTGAGCTCTCCTTAGCCATGGGAATACAGTGTGGCTACAGCCAATGAAAACAGGGTTTTTTTTTTTTTGGGGGGGGGGTCCCTCATTATTTCTTTCAGCCACAATGAGACCATTATAAAGAATGTGTTTTTATGGTAGAAGCTATTGTATAAATAACTTACTTTCGGCTACCTAGCATAATGATTTAACATTTTTGTTGTAGAAATTGTCATTTTTATGCTAACAAGGATATATAAAAATGCAAAATAAAATCACCCATTGTAATACTTCTCATTTGAATATTAAGATTTTTGAATTTTGAAATTAGACATTCTCTTATCTTTTTAATTTTATCTCACCCTTTCAATAGGAGTTCAAGATAACCAAAAAGTCCCCACTTGATGAAATCACTTTATAAAGAATGTCTGCTGATAAATACAAAAGGAATAATAGAACTTTTTTAGCTCACCATTTCTCAACCCCAAATGAAATAATTCAGAGAAGAATCTCCCAATTGATATTGAACCCATTAAGTGAATGACTGATGGGGAACCAAGTCTTCCCATGCTTTGAGAGATACATTAGCAGAATGCTCGCCCTGAGAAGTGGGGGGAGAGGGTGTCTTGGTGTGTATACTATGACATACACTCACTATGGCAAGGAAGAGCATCCCTCTACAATGGAGTGATTTTCCCAAATGATGAAGCCAATATCACCTAGGAAGATTTCTTGCCAAAACCCTTTAATCCAGTCTAATCATACCTTTAGCTCTAGCTTCATAATGTATAGGAAAATACAGACAATCAAGGAAACAGAAAACTGAGACAATCTATAAGACCATTAACCCAATCTCTTTGAAAGGCAATCCCATTTATGCCTGTTTGTGTGGACACACACACGCACACACACACAAAAAAAAAAGATATACATGCTGTTATTATGTGATTAAAATATTTTAAAAATATAAACAGCATATCCAGTCCTGTTTGGGGAAGAATGTTTTGGAGGCCATGAAGAAAAGCTGAACATGGACAGGGTAGCAGATGACATCAGAATGCCCATTAAACCTGATGGGTGTGACAACTGTATTTGTGGCTTCCCAAGGAGAATGTCTGATTCTTTTGGAGTTGCATATTAATTGAAGTATTTGGGGTGAACCGTCAGGATGTCTCTAATTTCCTTTGAAATGTTTCAGCAAGATTGATTGATAGGTTGATAGATAGGTAGGTAGACGGCTGGAGGAAGCAGCTAGGCAAAATACTCACCGTGGTTGAACATAGGGTGGGAATGTGAGTGTTCATTTCCCTGTTCCTTCTGCTTCTCCCGATCTTTCCAGTTTTTTATAATAGAGCAGTTTAAATCTTTCTGCACTAATTCTCGGCCTTGGGTTCCTGTTCCAGGTACAGTATGTGATTCAAGGATATCACAAAAGAAGAGAGTATATCGCTGCTTTCCTCAGTCACTTTGGCACGTAAGTTCTGCCTTGTCTACACCATGTACCAGCCGTGCACTTGGTTCTCACATGTGAGGCCTTCTCTGTGACATTCTGGCTTTGGTGCTCACCCTAAAGCTGCCAGGCTGCCTTAGCTTTTAGCATCCTTTAGCAAACAATAGAACCAAGTATGTTCCAAACATCAGTATGCCTCTGCCAAACACAGCCCTCACGGTGGTGTTCTCTGCAGCCTTCGTGGGTGGAAAGCCTGTTTCTTGGGAAGCTTTGGGGAGCTTGTACTGCACCTTCACCCCCATTGTCTTCTAGTTTTCTGGAGGTGACCAACAGGGTCTTTTTTCTATGCTTTTTTAAAATTAATTGTTAAGTTAGCATGTAAGTAATGGGTTTCATTCTGGCATTTTCCATACACATGTCATTCTCCTTTATTCTTATCCTTCCTCTAAATACCCTCCCCATGTCCCCTGTGTCTCTTGCTGACCCTTCTTCCTCCCAAATAGCCTCCCTTTTACTTTCCTGTCTCATGGATTCCAGTACCTAGCCTTGCTCATACGCTCCTCCCTTCTTAGGCTGCTCTTTCTACTTTCATGACCTACACACACATATTTGAAAGTAGATTCCACATATGTGAGAAAACATGTGGTATTTGTCTTTTCCGAGTCTGCTTTATATCGCTTAACATAATGATTTCCAATTCTGTCTGTTTTCCTGCCATAAAGAAGAATGAAATCCATTGTCTGTGTGTACCACATTTTGGTTGTCCAATCAGCTGATGGTGGGCATCAAGGCTGGTTCAGTCAGGCACTTGGTAAGCACATTTTATCGCAGGTAGCCCTGAGACTTGGAAGTTTAGTGATCCAGTGAAGTTTCACTAGAAGAGGGGCCAGCAAGGCAGGAATCTCCCCAGGATCCGGGTCTCCTGACAGGATACCTACCA
This sequence comes from Peromyscus aztecus, assembly GCA_902168405.1. Taxonomy (NCBI): domain Eukaryota; kingdom Metazoa; phylum Chordata; class Mammalia; order Rodentia; family Cricetidae; genus Peromyscus; species Peromyscus aztecus. Next base: position 12,879 of record CABHPQ010158234.1, on the reverse strand, counting down.
TGTAGTGCCTCACAGATTCGGAAAGGTTACCTAACGTTACACCTAACAGTGATGAGTTATACTGCAGAGGGGTGAGAAGATGGCCCAGGAGGCGGCGGCGGGGAGCGTCTGAGCGCAGGCCGAGCCTGGAGTGCTCTTCCCGCTGCTGCCCTGTGCTTTGACCCTTCCCTCTGGATGCCAGAAGCGATGCTGTTTGCAGCCCTGCTTCTTCTAAATACTGTCAGGGGCCCTAGAAGCTTCCCCTGGGGCTTGGCACAGTCGGGGCACCACTGTGTTTTCTTCACAGCCTCTAAAGGCGGAGCCCCCTGCCCGGTGTTTGTGCTGGAGATTTCGAAAGACGTAAACAGAAACACACATTCTCCACTTCAAATAAGTAAATAAAAATGGCTTACCCAGTAAGCAGGTAAGAGCGGAGGAAGTAAGAGTACAGCGTTCACACCATAGCACACTTGTGAGCAAAATCTGACTCCTGGAACGCTGCCAAGCAGTTCTCTCGTCAACTATTACGACGGTTTTCATTATCCTAAATAAAGTGTCAATACGGAGCGACATGACTGTCTTTCACATGTCTTTCATAGCTAAAATTATTTTCAGCTTTCCTGATGAACATTTTGAAAGAGCACTTTTTATACAATAGAGGTAATAGACATTATTGCTCTAAATTTTGAGTACATTATCTTTAGCATATGTGATTGAAAATGAAGAAACTAGTTCAGTCATCTTCAGAATGGGATGTGCACACCCCAAAGGTTACACACATCTGTTGGGGTATAAAAAAAAATAGGAAAAAGAATTTGTATTTGCTTTTCAATGTCATTCTTTTTAATAAACACTTTGCATATTTTATTATGCACAGTGTAATAATATAGTATTACCTGTATGTAGTTACTAAATTACAAATGATTACCGTTGTATTACCATGTTATATGCTTAGGCACAAAAGGCATTATACTTTGTTTTTGCCTATGAGGTATGGGGGCTAAAGAGTTCAGACCCCATGGTTACAATATTGGGTTAATTGTCCATTCATAAGGCAGCATTGTTGGCTTAAGTCAGATCTGAATGATAGACACACCATCCTTGAGCAAGTCACCTGATCTTTGGGATCTTAGTTCATGTATGTTTCCCGGAATGTCCCAGTATTAAACTGGGAAACATCATTATCGTTGATCAGTCGGGGAGAAGGGATCTCTTCAGAGACTTCAGAGACTCCCTTGTGTGAATGAGTATTTTCCTGTCCCCAGTACATGCTTAGTATTGTCATACTTTGGTGACAACATCCTTTACCACTCCATTCTTGTGGGAAATTGATGAGGGGAACCTACCAGGTTCTGTCAGCCCCCTTAGCAAGTCAGGAGCGGTTGCCCCTTGACACCCCATTAGAACTTGCCCACTGACGTTGCTGCTTTGTTGGGAAGACAGAAGCCAGGGTACCAATGCAAGAATTCCAGTACAATCCCAAATTAGATTGTCAACGTCACCTCTGTTTAGTCCCTTCATAAAGTGAGACTTAAGCTCACTCTCCAGGTAGTCAGGTGACATTTGGTATTGCAATGTCATCTGTGACCTGGTTTCATTTTAAATTTTGTTTCATTTTGAGACAGGGTCTTACCTTGTAGGCCAGCCTGGAACTAGGGATGCAGACCAAGCTGGCCTTGAACTTACAGAGATGCAAAGGTCCACCTGCCCCTGCCTCCCAAGCGCTGGGGTAAAAGGCACGAGACATCATGCCCAGCTGACTGGTTTCTTAGATTGTCTCTTTACTCATAACTGATGACTGATGTTTCCATTTTGTGGTTTATCTTCATTGTTTTTTCACAATCCTCTTAAAATGTTAGCAATAGCATAATTTCCTGCTGGATGAGGAAGCTAAGTCTCCACAGGTTAAGAGATTTGAGTGGGGCCATGAGCTCTAGCAAACGGCAACGTTGTGACCCGAACCTCGGTACTCTCATTCCAAACCCTCGCCCCTTCTTGATGCACGCATGGCTTAAGTCTATCTGTGGTTCAGTTGCCTTTTAAATAGTCTTAACTTAGTCCTGTTGCTGTTGAACCTTATCTTCATGAGGGTTTGTGTGTGTGTTTTCTTAGAGGTGTCGTGGAATACGATGCAGAAGGCTTCACAAAACTTACTCTGCTGCTGATGTGGAAGGATTTTTGTTTCCTTGTACACAGTGAGTATACTTTTGCTATGCGTATCTGCTTAGAGATAGTCTACTGTAATAATCAGGGTGAGAACCTTTGGTGTTCCAATGTGGCCCTTTCTATTTGAACATGTGTATATTTATATTGAGGTCATAACAAGAAATTTTATCCAAAAAAAACCATTGTTTCTTGCCGCTAGGGCAATGTTTCCCCACAGAAGACATCTGATAATGTCTGAAAACGTTGACTACTGTCCCAAGTGGATGAGGGGTTCAGTGATCAACTAAACCTCCTAATGTCCATCTGTCCCAGGGCAGCCCCTCACAACAGAAAATGACTGAGTACAAAATGTCACTGTTGTCAGGATACAGCAGCCCCACCCCAGACAGGCTTCTGTTTCAAAACACATACCCAGTCAGTGTCAGGTCTCCAAACTTCTAGGATTCCTGCAAGCAGGCTTACTTTGATCGTCTGGTCATTACTGAGTGGAAGTCTTTGACTTTGACTAATCAAAGTGACACAGACCATAAAGGAGAAGTGTTCTGCGAATGCCCGTCAGCCCTTCTTGGTGGCTTTCCACACTGAGGTCATATGTAAATGATTGTTACATAATCAGTCATTAGTGGGTCAGTGACCACTGGTCCAGCTTTCTCCTGTGGGTGGTTTACTTCGTATTTCTTTGCTGTAGAGGGGCCAGTGGCCTGTGGCATCAGGTTTAGGCTGCAGTTCAACTAAGTCCTCCGTTCCTCGGCAATTTGGTGAATAATATTTCTGCTAAAGTCAATGACCAAGGAGTTCCCGCTTGTCCAGCCTGAGGTAGGACAAAAGCGAAGGGGTTGAGCTGGCTTCACTCAGAGGCAGAACTTCCTTATCTCCCATTAGACCATGTTAGGAAGGGATTCTTTGGCCCTGTATAGCCATGGTGTCAGACAATGGGCAGATATTGACCTTGGGGTTTTTTAAGCCCCTAACTGTCCATAAGACGGGAAGAAAGCCTCTCTGTCGAGCCTGCTGCTGACACCCCTCACAGAGACTGTGGAGAGCGGCTGTGCATTTGAGAATGGATCTTCTTCCCTCTCAGTGTTACCCAGCCATCCCAGCCTGCATGGTACTTCACACTGCACTCCTGCGTGGGAGCTCGTTCTACATTAGGGCAATTTTTTTCAAGTATTAAATCTGGAAAAGGCATTTTTTTGTATTAATTATGTGTGCAGATAAATAGAATTGGAAGGAGAGAGCTCCAGCTTGGGAGTGCTTCCAACTACACCTTGTTCAAATCACTAGGTCAAGCTTCCTTCTGCTTTGGTTTTTTTGAATGTGCATGGTAGAGGGGAAACATCACGGTATGAAATTTAGCCCACAGTGAAAAGTACACTAGGAAAGGAAGCCTCAAAATTACTGCTTTTCTTCCCTGATACTCAGATCCCAATTGCCGTTTCAGTTGACTTGGAAGCATTGCCTGATGGGATTGCCCCAGCCTAACTCATCCACAGGAGTCTGCACCTCGCCTCCAGTGGTGGTGGTAGCAGTGGTTGTCAGATGCAGCCAGAGTGACTGAGGACAGACAACCCAGTGGTAGACTGAAGGAATACCTCAACAGCTCCTTCATCTTGTAGTGTCTTAACAGTTTTTTCCGGAAACTTACTCCTGTTTCCTAGGCATGTTTTTTTTTTTTTTTTCAGTTGATGGTAAACCATATCAGACACGAAGGAAAAAATGCATTCTTAACATTCTTTAGTTCTAATCTTTTTTTCAGCATGCAACTCAAAAATGGCATGTATTAGTCTGCTTTCTGTTGCTCTAACAATATACCCGAGGCTGGGTACTTTATAAAGAAAAGTGGTTTGTATAACTCATAGTTATTTCAGGCCCCTTGGCTGGGTCATAATATGGCAGCAAAATAGAAAAAGAACCTGCTTGCATTCAGAGGTCCCATGTGTGTGTGACTTGGCTTCACAATGATTCATTCCCATGAGAATGGCGCTAATCCCTCCCAACACGGAACCCAGTGCTCAGCCACACTTCTGTAGGCCTGACCTCAAAGATTCTGCACGCTGGGGAACCAGACATCCAGCACAGGACTCCTAGAGAGACAAGCCATGTCAAGCCCTGGTTACTGGGGGAAATCATCACTTGCAGTGATACTCAGTCTAAAAGAGCACGTGTGGCTCCTGGCAACTCTGTCAGTGCCTTCAGCATTCGGAGTAATTACTCCTGCCTTTGAATTTCCTGCGGAATATCGTCTCCCTGACATTGTGTATCCAGTGTTTCTTATGACTCCTTCTCCACCTATCTTAGCTTTGCTGAGTAGGACATCCAAAATTGTGTCCCCGCCACATTTTCCCTTAGCTGTGAACTGCCTTCTTCAGAAACAGACTCCTCAGGCACTCCTTGGAATGGCTGCATTAAAACCTGGGGTTTCATTGGCTTTTTTCCAAAGTGTTCCCCGAAACTGTCATTCCTTTCCTCCCCAGGTTGTTCGTTCCTTGTCCCTTAGTGTCCCAGCCCACACACTGTTGGCTCTTCTGGCAGATAAGGACAGTCTGTAAATGAAGGGCCTTTGACGCTGTCCCCTGCTCCATCCCTAACTCACAGCCTGCTTTTAAGCACATCATTTACATCCTTTGCCTCCTTCTTATCTAAGACATAGGACCTGCTGCAGCACAGTGGAGCTTAGTTAGATAATGTGTTTTCCTCAGTCATACGGTTGCGCATCTGACACTTACCTTCCTTTGGAAGCATCTGCTTGCTTGGTTACAACGCCCAGGGGACCATTTGTTCCTCTTTTTCTTCTATAAAGATGGGGGGGTGACTATGGGGTAGCAGGGACTTGACAAAGAACACTGCAGTGAATTATTCTGGGATCTCAACATGTGAAAGAGGAGGAAGGAAGTGCCTCCAGATAGAGCCGGGCTCCCGTGGGCGGCTCCACAGCTCCACTGAGGTTGAAGACCTGGCAGGACGTGAGCTAGCATCTCTGCCCCACTCTGCGTCCTTGCATTCTCCTAGCCCAGCCAGCCAGTGTCAGTGGGGCAGCTGCTGGTGCTAACTTGGGGGTGCCAGAGGAAAGGCACCTCTCTCTCGCCCCAGATGGTGCTGACCTCAGACAGTTGCAAGAATGCCTTTAGAAGAGATGCTGTCCATGTTCCTGGCTCCCCAGGCAATGCTGCAGCACCCTGGTATTCTTGTACTTCTGAGTATGGCTGTGCAGCATCCTAGCCCCTCGCCTCTTCCTCCCTTCATCCTTGATCAGTGTCTGGAGTCACACCATATCAGGAAAAACTGCTTCCTCCTTCCAGAAATCGTTAGGGAGGTTTCCTGGCCACTATTTGGGAAGTTCTTAAAGTGGTTGGGCAGGTCCATCTGTGTCTGCCAGGTTATTCTTACCTCTGGAGGTAGATGATACCCACAAGCCAGTTGATTTTTCAGAGAGCCATATAGCAAGGCCCGGCAATGGCGCAGAGTACAAGCAGCCCAGAAGAATCAACTTCCCCTCTTTATGGGCCCCAGGCAGCAGCAAGCACCAACATGTAGTCCATGTGGCAGAGTTGAGATCCAGGACCTGAAGGCAGAAGCGGGTGGAACCCATGACTGTGACAAGCTGTCATTCCCTGGAATCTATAAACCCCTGTTGATCTGACCTGGACAATGTGCTGTATCTCCCTAGCAACTGCCTGTCAGCCCCAATCTGTCCATTTTTCTCTTCTCTTTTTCCATAGTTCATAAGGTTAGCTGTTTGCATTTTCTCTGTGTTCAGTACTATGGTAGGTATTCTTGGGATAGAAGTGAATAACTCAGGCTTGGTCTTAGGGTGCACATAGTGTAGCAGAGGAGTTAGAATGCTATAGCCAGACTAGAGAAATAGCTCAGCGGTTAAGAGCACTTGCTGCTCTTCCAAGGGTTCTGAGCTCAATTCCCAGCAACCACATGGTGTGGCTCACAACCATCTATAATGGGATCTGAAGCCCTCTCTGGCATGCATGCAGACAGAGCACTTATACCTAAAAAAAAAAAAGCATAAACAGAATGTTATAGCCTACAGGCCACAGCCTGTTTCCATGTAGTGGATAAACCAAGAAGAGTGCTCATGTCTTTACAAGGTTGTTAGGAAGAAGAAGAGAGAAGGGAAAGAGTGTGCAATGGAGATGGTGCACAGTCTACAAGGCTTAAAATCTTTACCATTTGACCCTTTTCAGGGACAGTGTGCCAGCCCCAGTCTAGTTGATAAAATCAGGTAAAGGTGAAATGCAACTGTATGCTGCTTTACCACATTCCAACTCACCTTTTGTATGTCAGTGATGTAGAAAATAAAGTAATGCTTGTAAGGCTCATATGAGTGCATCCATTTCAGATGGGTACCAGTACTGTGATGGCACAGAGTTGGGTCCTCAGAAGCGGTCTTTCAGTATGGTTAGAATGATCTCTCCTAGAGGTGACATTTCACCCAAGACATTAGTGGGCAGACCATTGAAAAGCCAAGGAAAAAGCGTTCTGGGAAAGGAGATTCTGCGGAAGCCCCTAGGCAGCCAAGAACTTGAACCTCTAGGCTGGGGCACAATGGGGGATGCATTTGGGGCTTCTTTCTGTGGTTGCTGTTGCTTAGCTACTTTCTTAGTAGTTTGTTGTCAAGGTTTTCATGTGCATCTTTGACTTGACACAGTCTACTTCGGATTAATAATGACTGAATGCTAGAAGGATGTGGCGGCTTTGCTTCCCCCACATTGTTCGCGCTAGTAATTGTCCCGTGGGTCATAAGTGTTAACTGTGAGTACAACATTGTCATGTCTGTGGTTGCTGTATCGGTCTCATTGTGAAAGCAAAGAGCCAGGGTCCCCTTGGACATGGTTGTGTCCTCTCATGGGACTTGGGCTGCTCTGACTCCCCTGCAATTGTGATGGGGGATGCAGGTAGGTAGCGGGTTCATTGGGTCTATAGAATGATGAGTTTCTTGCTCTGGTTCCTCCCTCCCTCCCTCCCTCCCTTTTTAATGATAAGGTTCGTCAGCTGTCTTCTCCATGTGTCTGAATTTCCCACTCATACATCCATTCTTCTTTCTTCTGTGGCTCCAAAGCTTATATTAAGAACAGAAGTCAGTCATATTGTTTTTCAAAGGGTTCATTCTCTAGCAGTGCTTAATATTTATGAAGCCAGAGAAAATTGGCAACTTCACACTAATTCTGCTACTCATTGAAACAATTCTTTCCTTAACGGAGGCCAATAGCTTAGAAATCAAGAGAGCTTGTGAAAATTGTTAGTAAGAGCCAGAGGCTTGTAATTGCTGCAGATGCCCCTTCCAAGCTCCGATTATGTCAAGCTGCATGATTCCTAGGATAAGCCAGGAAGTTACTTGGATGGGGTCACACTGTCACCAACCTCTAAGAGTCAAGCCATCCTCTCGGTGGCCACTTCCTGAGCACAGTGCTGTCTGCCCTTGCTGCAGAAGTGGTGTGCCTGTGGCATAATCTGGCAGGCAGCAAAAAAAAAAAAAGTTGGCTACCAGATAGCTCAGTAAACCCCAAACTGTGATGTTTCTCAGAAGTGAGTTTCTTTTTTGTATCCAAAAAAGTATATTTGTTTCATGTATGTTAATGAATATATTTGAACAAATCAGAATTGGTAAAGTGATTGAAGCTAGGAACCACAGTGGTGTGTTAGAAATTGCTTTAAACCAAAACTCTTAAACCGCAGTGTTATTGTAGGATTGTCATGTTTACCTCTTATCTGAGAGATTCTTTGTTTACTATAATCATTTTTAGTATCTATAACTATCAGAGCGACAGGAACTAGTTGATTATTAGTAAGAAGTGGAACTGTTCCTTCTATTGTTCAAAATGATGAAGAATGTGGAGACCAGCAACAGAAATCTCTCTAATGTCTCCTTGTTTTAATCAGGAAAACTCCTGGGTCCTTTCAGTACTTCAGACATTTTGATTCATTTTTACCTAGGACTTCTGTGAAGGTGATGGTGGGCCTGGGCCCACATCATCTTTCGATTACACATACCACATGCCTTCCTCATAAGGTTCTTGGCTCGGAGTTCTGGCCCTTTAGCAACCACCGTCAATAGTTTGACTCAAACTGAAACTTCTGTCTTCTTTAGAGTTCACTTTCAAAAGCCTATTTGCACCTTCTGACACTAGGCTGAAATTTTCATTCGTGAATCTTCCTTGGCCATATTCTCTTTGTTGCGAGTCCTCGGACTTACATGATACCTTTCTTAGAGATCGAAGGGGCTGTCTAGTGGGGAGGGAAAGGGAGCTTGGATCAGACCTACAGTCAATGCAGTGATCCTTTTTCTCTTTACCCTCTTGTGCCCATGGCACAATTCTCCTCCATGGTAATTATTGGAATAAAGTAATTTCGAAAGTGAGTTGTTCTGATCAAAGTTCCTGAAAAGTCTCAGTGATTTTTGACTTTAGAATGTACTCAGCTGCTTTCTAATTAACAAACTGTAACCAAAGACGGCCTCCTACTCAGTGGAAGAAGGAAAGCCACTTACAGGGTACCTTACAGTAGTGGTCTAGTTGTATAGTTAACTTTAAGAACTACCTACATTGGTGACATAGAGGCATTTTTTGGTACAAAACTACCGCTGTTGACAGTAATTAATAGTCATCATTGTTGACAGAAACTCAGGTGCATTGTGCCCCAGACACTGAGCAGAACTTTGTATATCTTATGATTCTTCTGCCTCCCAGCACCCTTGTCTGGGCAATTACTAGTTTACCCTGAGGAGCAAAAGACAAAACTGTGGCACAGCAAGATTCCGTGACAGCTAGGATTTCCGTTCAAAACCGAGCCATGACTACATTATGACACTGCTCCAGATAATCCATTGGCAGTGTCCCCAGGGATGTGTGACAACTTTCGAACTCCTTCAGAATTTCATGGCAAACCTGGAAGTCCCAGCAGCAGGGACAGAATGTCAATGTCAAGCCCTGCAAGTGGCCACCTCCTCTCCTCTCTGAAGAATGTGCGTGGACCTCTGCAGAGTTGACACTCCCAGCTGAAGGCAACAAGCATGAAGCCAGAGTTGCTCCTTGATGGTGGCAGGTTGTCCAGCTATAATCTCTTCCACAGGGACATAACTATGCAACCTTGAGATAAAAATTCACTCTGACCACTAAAAGAACAAACTGCTTGGTTTGGTGAAAGAATTAACAAGTAACAGATTATCAGAAACTCAGCTTAGACAGTGACTATGGCTAATGATGGTTTCTCATACAGAGTCCCAAGGGAGTTGTAAGATCCATTGCCCGTCCAAGCCCGGGAGGTGATGTGGATGTGGGAGTCATCCTGGTCCCGGACAAGAGGAGTTAAACCGTAGCAAAGTGCATGCCCCTTTACACACTCACCATTGTTTTATTAACTAAGTACAATGCAAACAGTTCTGTGCGCTAGATCTACTGTGAGTGCCTATGACTCTTTACAAACAAGAATATTGCCCCAGTAAGATGGCTCAGCAGATAAAAAGGTCCTTTGCCACCAAGCCTGACTACCTGAATTTGATCGCCACACGGCAGAAGGAAAAAACTGATTCCCAAAGGTTTTCCTCTAACCTCCTTGTGTGCACATCCCACCCCCATAATATACATGTAATCACAAATTAAAAAAAACACTGCCAGCCCTAGTGGTATCAGCTTATAGTCCAGCTACTTCCAGCTACTTTGAGGGTCTGAAGCAGGAAAGATCCACAGTACACACCAAGGATCCAGGACAGGACATTCAAGGCCAACCTGGACAGTGACTTAGCGAGGCCCTGTCTCAATTTGCTTTTAGAATTTTCTGGACTATTTTGAAGCAAGTGTAAAACTTCTCATTTCACCTATAAAAACTCTCATATGTATCTGTGTGTGTCTCTCACAGTAGTGATTTTTTAAAGACAGTGTATACACCACACACTCTTATATCTAATTCTTTAATGTCAGAAAATTCCCAGTCTGCCTTTGAGCTTCCCTGTTTGTCTCAAGCATACTTTCTTTTTAGAAAGGTTGATTTTTGTGTGCACACACACATGTGCCCACATGCGTTTATGTGCACTGTATGCATGCAGGTGACCACAGAGTTCAGAAGGTATTGGATCCCCTGGAACTGGAGTTCCTGAAATTTTAAGCTGTCAGATGTAAGTGCTAAGAATTGAACCCAGGTCCTCTGGAAAAATGAGTAGTTACTCTTAACCACTGAGCCATCTTTCCAACCCCTCAAAAGTATTATCGTTACAGTTAGCTTGTTCAGATCAGGATCCAAAACAGTCAGGGTCCCTGAATCTCAGAAGCATCAGTGAAGAAGAGCTGTGGCCCCAAGTAATAGACATCACTATCCATTTTTCCTTTTCAAAGTGTGGTTAATAAGCTTAGATAAGAAACTGTCAAGAACATCACCTCACCCATAAAAGAGGCAAAATCTTACATGACCATCTAGAGAGTACCTGACCATCCAGAGAGTTTTTGATTACCTTGTTTAGAATATGTGCCAGTTTTGAATAGAATTCTTAGCAGTTAGAGAGCATGTAGGTCAGCAGTTCTGCTACTATAGAATTTATAATATTTGCTTTATAATGGAACCATGCAGGATATAATGTTTTATTGGTTTTCCGTTAGGTAGTATGTTTTTGACATTTATACTGTGTATCAGTGTTTCATTCTTGTTTGTTACTGAGTACTATTCCACCCCCAGATAATGAATCTTGTTTCTTTGCAATATCTGGTGATTAAGAACAGTGCTCCTTGGATATAATTCAAGGGAAAGTCTTTGTTTTGACATACGCTTTTAGTTCTGTTTGGTTAACTCTGGCAGTAGGGATGCTGAGTCATCCAGTAAGTGTATGTTTAACTCAGTAATCTACCACCATTCTGTTTTAAAGGAGTGTGACTCTCTCATCTTCTTAATAGTATGTGAGTGTTTGAGTTCTTCCACATCCCTTCCAGCTTTGGCTACTCGAGGTCTTTAATTTTAGCCACAGTAGGGCATGTGACATTGTCCTGTGATTTTTAGTTTGCGTTCCCTAGTGTCCAGTGCTGTTGAACAGCTCTTTGTGCGCCAACCGTCCAAGTAAGTTCATTCATGAAATGGGAAGTACCTGTTGAAATCTTTCCTCAGTTTTTAATTGGCATGGTAATACCTATTTTTCAGTTTTTGAGTTGTGCATCCCCCACCCCATCCTAGGAATCAAGCACAAAGCCTCAAGCCTATTGGGCAAATGCTGTACCGTGGTGCCTTCTCCCTAGCCTGACATAGGAATTCTTTATAAACATGGATAGCATCCCTTGTCAGCAGTGTGTAATGTAAACTTTAACAAAACTGTTTTGTTTAACTGCATCTTTCCAAAAACTAAGTTTACAATTTTTATGAGATCTCTTTTTATCATGCCTTAATTTTATAGAGAGAATATTTTTTGCAGTCTGCTTAAGAAAGTCTTGCCTAATCCAATTGAAAACTTTCTAAATTTAATTAATTAATTTTCTTTTTGAGACAGTCTCTCTGTGAGGTCCAGACTGCTCCTGGTGTGGCTGTGAGTAGCAAGATGGTAGGTGGGGACCCCACCATAATTAAGTTGTTTTAATTCATAAATGTAGGTCTGTATTTTGCTTCAATTTTATGTATGGTGTGAGGTAAGGGACATAGTTCTAGTTTCTTCATATTTAATGTCACTGTTTCAGAAACATCTGTTGGAAAGACTAAATTTTCCCCACTGAATTGCTTTAGCATCTTTGTAAAGACATCATTGGACTGTAGGTGGTGGTTGACCTCTGACTCTCAACCTGAATACATCCAGAACTTCCTAGGACACCAGTGAGCCACATCTTTGGGTGTATCTGTGGGGACAATTCAAGAAACAAATAACAGAGAGAGGAAGGTTCCCCGCAGACTGTAGACAGTATAGTACATCCCATTGCGTGTGGTCTTGGACTGAATAAGAACCAAGGAGAAAGCCAGCCAATCAGCAAGCTCTCCCCTCGCTGCTCTGGTCTGCACAGATCTAAACAAGAGACCTCATGGTCCAGCCGCCATTCCTTCCCTGGCATGATGGACTCAAGTGTGATCCCAAAATCCAACCTTCTCCCTTAAGCTGCTTCTTGTCCAGTATTTGGTCCCAAGAGCAGATGTAAATATAGATTTGGTCTAGCCCAGTGATCTATGTGCTCATGTCCTCGCTTGATAGTAAGCCTTGAGAGCAAGTAACACCAGTCATTTATTTATTTAGATTTATTTTGCTTTAATTACGTGTGTGTATGTGCATCTCTGTGCAGGTATGTGCACATGAGTACAAGTGCCCACAGAGGCAAGAAGAGGGTTTCAGATTTTGTAGAGTTGAAGTTACAGGTAGTTTTAAGCCACCACCGTGGATACTGGCAATCCAGCTGGGGCCCTCTGCCAGAGCAGTACATGTTCTTAACCACTGAGTCATCTCTCCAGCCGCTGTTTATTTTGAAGACAAGATCTCCCTGTATAGTGCAGGCTTACAGCCCTCCTGTCTCTGCCTTTAAACTCCTGGGATTGTTACAGATGTGTGCCACCACTCCTGGCAACTTTATATTTCTGTCTTCAGAATTATTTAGACTATGTACATCCTTTGCCTTTCCATTCATGTTCATTTTAGGATAAATGTGTCGGTTTCTGCACAACAAACGTGACTGGAATGCTGTTGAATTCATTCCTCTTTGGAAGAGAATCACTATCTTAGAAATACTAAGATTTTATAGTAAGTTCATGAATGTGGTTTACATTTCTATT
>CABHPQ010158233.1:2641-30199 GCA_902168405.1 Peromyscus aztecus | reverse complement strand
GGGGGGGGGGGGGGCGGCAAAGGTGCCTACCACCAAACCTGACAGCCTGAATTTGCTCCCCAGGAGCCATGTGGTGAGAGCAGAGACTTCAGAAAGCAAGCTATCTTCTGATTTTCCACATGTGCATGTGCAACACACAAACACATGTGCACATGTGAAAACCATGCACAATATGTAAAATGAAATCTGAGTTGCACTGTTGGTTCACTGGTTACAACTTGTTGCTCTGGCAGAGAATCTGGGTTCCATCTAAGCTCCCACATGGTGGCTTACAAATCTAGTTTCAGGAAATCCAGTGTCCTCTTCTGACTTTGCCAAGGACCAAGCATGCACACAGGCCAAACACACACACACACACACAAGAAACAAAAAAAAACAAAAAAAAAACAAAAAAAAACCGTTTCTTTTTAAGTTGTTAAGGGATGTGAGATCAAGGATACATTTGAGATGTGTAAAGACTTGGGGTTTCAACTATGAAGTAAATGCAAAATGTGTAGAATTCTTGATTCCCTCAATTTGTTTTTTAATCTAAGTATCTACGTAGCTCAAGCTGACTTCAAACTTGATTTTCATGCCTCAGCTTTCTGAGTGCTGAGATGACAGACATACACTATCAAACCCAGCTCCTCAATCCTCATAGATACCACGCTACGGGCTATAAGAAATGAAGTTCAATCCTCATAGATAACACGCTACTGTAAGAAATGAAGTTCAATCCTCACAGATACCACACTACGGGCTGTAAGAAATGAAGTTCAATCTTCATAGATACCATGCTACGGGCTATAAGAAATGAAGTTTTTGTGGAGAGTTCGTAACATTAGTGAAGACTTAAAGAGTTCTAAAAAGGTTGTGCTCCAAAGGGAAACAGAAATTAACTACTGTATTTGACTACCATTCTAAGGAGAAGCTGAACACAAAGGCAGTGTGGGTTTTTCAGTCTTAGGAGCTACAGACTCTTCTTCCTGTTTACTTTATAGGCTAAAACTTAACTCATTCAATACTACAGGCAAATTTCACTAACGTTGAAAAAGTCATTAAAAAGTCATTGTGGGTACTCCTTAAAGTTTAAAATTTTAGTGTACTACATCCTCTTTAAGAAACGGACTTGGTATTGAATATTCAACAATGTTTGGTCATTGCTTTTAGTTTTGGTTTTCCTGAGACAGGTCTGGTTCTGCCTGGCCTGGAACTCACTATGCAGACTGGAACACAACAATCTTACTGCCTCTGTCTCCCAAGTACCAGAACCACAGGTGTGCACCATCACACCTGTCTTTCTGATTCCTTTAATAAGGATTAAAAAAATTATGCAATAAAGTTTCATACTATATTCTTCTCATTCGAGGAAATGGAAAAGGAGGAAAGTAGACATTAATGGCCACACACACTAGGTAATTAGCTTCCTATTCATCTTTGTATAGTATATATTAGTATACCTCATGTGAGTATACTTAGAAGTCTACAATTTCCAAGCAGATCTTTACATCTCTTAGTGGTCTACAGTATCCAAAATTCTTTTCACAAATGCTTGTTTACTGAAGTATCCATCTTGAAATGTCAAAGGGGCTGGAGAGATGGTTAAGAGTATTCACTGCTCTTGAAGAGGATACAGGTTCCATTTCCACTACCTACATCAAGCTGCTCACAGCCATTTCTAGCTCCAGTCCCAGGGGATCTAACACCCTCATCTGGCTTCCATGGGCACCATCACAGTGCATACACATACACACAGGCACAAACACATAAACCAGTTTTTGAAATGGGACAAAAGTGGGCACTGTGGCACACACCTGTAAACTCAGTATTCGGAAAGCTGCAGCGTAACAATGTGATGCACAGCCTGGAGAGGAAGGAGGAGATGGAGGGGGAAAAGGGAGGGGTAGGAGGAAACAGAGACTGACTGTAATAACACCCTCACCCAAACCTCAAGCTCCCAATAGAACCATCTTCAACTGAGATTTAATAGTGGCAAAATAAATCATTCCAATTAAATGGGGAAGGTCTACTGCTCAGAAAGGAGGAAGTTCTTTTTTGCTTTAATATTGCCTGCATGTGGAATATATGGAATTCTTTGTAGTGACAAGTAAACTATTTTCTTTGCCTAATCTCTTAAGTACCTCCAAATTGCACATACTGTGTGGATTAATTACAGACAGCAACATAACAGATTATGCACACCTCTAACAAAACTAAACTGAGAACAATTCTTGTGTTTTTTAAATATAAAGTATTTTATAATTTGATTATAACTAATAAAATGACAAGTTTGTGTGTTTAAAAATTCGTGTGTGTGTGTGTGTGTGTGTGTGTGTGTGTAAGTTTTTGAGATGCGGAGTCTGGAATTAGCAATCTTCTTCCTGGTATACACTGGGAACATTGGCCTTTCCTAATGAGCTTCAGTAACTTCAATATCAAAGTAACAAAGTAGGAATTCTCACTGGAAGAAGAGATTTACTGAACATGCCACAAATGCCGAGACAGGGCTATTCTTAGATATCTCACAAGTTAAATACCACAAAACTACTGTCGTCTATGTGGGAAGTAGTTTATTGTCCACTGAGAATTATAAGATGTGAGGCTCAAAACATGACCGCTACATTTAAGTCTTAGAAAATGTTGGTTCTCACTCTGCTAAGATGTAAAAAAAATAAAAAATAAGGGGGGGGGGGGGGGGGCTAAAGCAGATGATCCCTAAAGACTCATCTACTTTTGTGCTCTGTGCTGCAAATAACTTGATTATCTTTAATTCCTCTCAGTTACCTTATGCTGGAACCTCATGTTACCTATGCATGAAACGGTCCAAAGGCAGTTAGAGGAACACCAAGAGTATAGACTTAACTTCAAATCCTAGAAATCATAAATATAATCACTACAAAATGTTTTGCAACACAGAACAATCTAAAAACCACAACTCAAATCTTTATAGCTCAGAATAACTCATGTGAAACCTGTTACATTTTATTTGTCAAAAATGAACAGCTTCAGAATAAATCTAATGTAACTTTTCCAAAAAACACCAAAAAGTACAGTGTAAAGCACCTCCTCATTAAATACAAACTTTCATTTTGTGATGCACTGCATCAATGTTTTGCATACACCTTGATGCAAAGGAAATTTTAAGTTGCACCCTGTTTAAATAAAAAAAAAAAAAAGGCTTCAAAAACTGAACAAGGATGACTACAGCCACATTCCAAGAAAGGAAATTTTCCTCCAACAAAGCATATTGTTTTGTTTATATACAACATGTTAGCACACAAGAGTTTTAACTTAGTTGTATCAAAGGCAAAATTTACTTTGAAAGAAAAAACAGATGTATGAAGAGCAAACATTTACTATACCAAAGATAATGTTTTCCAATGTACTTAGTGTCAACATTTGGGCAATTTTTAAGATTTTCCAAAAACGGAATTACTAAAACCTCTGTATAAGAATATTTAAAACAACAGGAAACAAAGACTTTTTAATGTATTTTCACAAATTGTTCCAAAGATAGTGTTCACGCTCAGTTGTTTTTCCTTTGCTTTAAAATAAGCTACCAGCAAACCACTCTAAAATGTTTTGTTCCTAAACCAAATATAAATATTCATATTGGCAAAATGTTTTATAATGAGTCCTTGGCCTCAATGAAAAACATCACAACTAAGGAGAAACTAGAGTTTATTTTCAAATTCTGTGATTGGCTTCCAAAATTCCCTTATCAAGTAGAAGTACTGGCAATAACCGACACTGAGGATCAGATTTAGATCTTTGGTATACGCACGAAACTGTTGCTGATTTTCCCATGACTAGCATAAGCCAGTAAGAAACTCAAGGAGCATCAAAGACAATAAAGTCTAGGATGCAGTGAAGATGGGCAGAAAGCAGAGTACTTTGTCTTGTTTTACAGGAAAAATGAACAGCAGAGATACTTAAACATTCACTCAGAGATCTGAAATCATAGCAAAACAAAAGGTCAAGCTTCAAAACGACTACTCGATAACCCGTAGCTGGAATATGTTGCTGCGTTTTGGCGTTTTACTGTAGTTTATGATGTACAACTACGTGAGGACTCTCAGAACTATCTTGGCACAGCAGACCTCCAGAGAAAAATCCTTTCTCTCTAGGATGCCTGAACTTTGAGTGATACAAGACACAGTGAACATGTACAGTCAAGTGTAACTTCAGTATAATTTTTCTTTTTTTTTTTCTCCTTGTGACATATACAAGTAGATTTTTGTGTGGGGAGTTGTAAATTATTGAACTTAACAAGCCTAAAAGCTTTTTTAATAAAAACTTTTGAATATGAAGCATAGGACTTTATGTCTAGTAAGTGTTCTGTCAAAATACCCACAGATTCAATTCATTTCAAAAGGTGAAATTCTTGTAAGCATCGTGCATAGAAGAATCTATGGACAGTGGACTCAAGACAGCACTAAAATCCAAAGAGTGTAACTATGACCCAGGTTTTTATGTTTTGACTGTTTCCAGTCCTTCGATCGCTACTGCCTTTGTGTCTTCTGCATTTACTAAAGACAAACTACCACGGTTTGTATCGGGAATCTCCTGCAAGGCCCTGTCAGATGACTTTGTAAATAAGCATTCCCAGCCCTGACATGTTGTCACCTGAGACTAATCCTCAGAGCCACAGTCTTATTAAAAGTTCAATACTAAATGCTTAGAACTCAGGGGGTTAATATCTAACAATAACCGAAAAATGAGCCAAGTTCTAAATATTTCCATAAATCTTAAGAGGCAGAACTGAAATTCTACCACAGTTTAAAAAATCCCACTCATGACAGAAAGGCAACTGTTCTTACTATCCCAGCACATGAACGATAAGTGACAGCAACACAGGGGTGTACTCTGATTTCTCAAGTCTAACCATGGCAAGTCTAAAAACTGGACGACAGTGATGAGGTCCTACACAGCACACTCATAAAAATAATCAAGATCTATCTTTCTGTCTTCCTTCTGCTTCACGAGGAATCTAAGAAGTCAATAAAGAATTGCTTTGTTTGGGCCAACCATGAAATCTTTATGAACAGATAGGTATATTCCCTGTTATTCTTTCAGGGCATTATTTATACATTAAAAAAAAAACCTTCAAAAATAAAGTTATTTAGGCTTGTGAATATTCTGAAGTAAAGTTTCTTGAACTTCTCTGATGAACTCTTCAAGCAATTCAACTTTTCAAACAGTCAACACTTAAGAGTTCCTTTGACGTGGATCTATCCCACAGTTACAAATCGGCTTCCTCCTTTGTTGAATGTGAGACTGGCTCTTTGCTCTTTCAGTATCCCAAATCGTTCATTCAAAGTCATCCCTGTCTACAGAAAAGGAGGGAAAAATTAACTTGACAGAAAAAACCATTTCCTTTATATGTGATATAAAGATCAACAGTAATTAGTAATAGCAGTACTTAGCATCTTGAATTGTGTGTATAATTTAATTGTAACAAAAATAAGGCATATATAATTGAGCTGCCTATCAGTAGCTCTAGAACTTAAACTAGGTAGGCCAAGAATCCTTATCTTCCATAACTATAATGCCTACATTACATACTATATAAACACACACATACTACTATTACTATGGTCTAGTAATACATCCAAGATACTGCTAACTGAATTAATTTGGGGCTCTGCAAACACTGTTACAAATTGTGGTGATGCCTTTGCTAAAGAGTTACTTCAACTGGTGTTGGCATACACCTTTGATTCCAGCACTCAGAAAGCAAAGGCAAGTGGATCTATGAATTTGAAGCCAGCCTGATCTACACCAAATTCCAGGCTAGCCAAGGATGTACAGTGGGACTCTGTCTCAAAAAACAATAAACAATAAAAATGTTATTTTATCCAGAAATGATGGCCTAACTCTTAATATCCCAAGAGGCTGAGGCAGGAAGAAAATCATGTATAAAGCCAGCCAGGCTATAGTATGAGACTGTGACTTAAAAAAATAATAGGCCGGGCGTTGGTGGCGCACGCCTTTAATCCCAGCACTCGGGAGGCAGAGGCAGGCGGATCTCTGTGAGTTCGAGGCCAGCCTGGGCTACCAAGTGAGCTCCAGGAAAGGCGCAAAACTACACAGAGAAACCCTGTCTCGAAAAACAAAAAAACAAAAAACAAACAAAAAAAATAATAGAACTACTGAGTAGTTCAGAACGAAGTTTTTAACTGAGTGCCCTACAAAAATTCAAATAAAACTCTGGTTTGAGTAACAACTAAGAATGTGCTTCCAAACAGAAAAGAAATTAAGAAAAAGATCAAAATAAACTAGAACACATTTGTCTCTTCTTTTCCATGTCTGGTATTAGAGACTATACCAAGGACTTTGTCTATGCTAATCATGTACTCTCTCATTAAACAAAACCAAGTTTCCCCCGATACTTCTAACCTTAAATACCAGGACCTTATTTCTGTCAAATTGTTTTCCAAAAAAGTACATGATGAAATTCAATGTAAATTCATGATAAAAGCTCTCAGCAAATTAGTAAGATGGGAGGTTCCCTCAATTTGATAAAGAGAATCTACAACAAACTTAAAGCCAACAGTATTTTATACACGTGTGTAGATATATATATACACATATATCTGTATGTATATCTATATGTACACATATATGTATATAGATAGATATACATACATATCTATATCTATATTTTTTAACTTGAGATCTATTTTCTCAGAGTTGGAAATACTACAGGCAGGCAAGCTGTAATTCCCAGCATCTGACAGAGAAGGGAAATGGGAAGTCAGTAATGGAGACCTGAAAACAGATTAGAAGAGGAGTAGGGTGTTTTCAGAGCAAAAAGTGAGAAGGCCCCAAGTGTCAGGGCAAGGATGCTTAGGGCTGGTCAGTTCCTGGAGAAAAAAAAGAAAGGGGAAAAGGCAAAGCTATACTCTGAGTTCAAACTCGGAGAAGTGGGCAAGCTTAGCTGTGAAGGTGTGTAATGACTACTAACATATTACACCTGTGGTCAAACTGTCAGTGTTCTTCCTCAGGCTTTGGAGCATGGCAAGCATACTAGCCTTACAATGCCTATCCAACACTGTAGTCAATGTGCTAGCCATTATAATAAAACAAACAAACAAAAAAAAAAGGCTTTAAATACTGGAAGAGAATTTAGAGAATGAACAAGTATTTATATAAAAAACCCTAAAGAATCCACAGATTGACTATAAAGTTCAGTAGCTTTTTCAAAAAGCAACTGATCAACCAAGGTGTTTTTATTTTTTATCTTTTAAAAGATTTATTTATGTATTTTATGTTCGTGGGCACTTTGTTTACATGTACATATGCACACCAAAAGAGGGCATAGGATCCCATCATAAATGGTTGTAAGTCATGTGGGTGCTGAGAATTGAACTCAGGACCTACAGGAGAGCAGTCAGTGCTCCTAACCATGGAGTCATTGCTCTATCTCCCCAAAGTTAAGTAAATTTAAAAAGATCAAAGAATACAATAACACACAACCTGTCAAAACCAGAGAGCTAGCACTTCACACTCACTTGTCACTATACTCAAAGTGACAGATGACAACAAACAGTGACAGGAACGTGGAGAAGTTTACAAACTCCATATATGCTGTAGGAATGTAAAAGAACACAGCCACCTCTCTTGGTAGTTCCTAAAAAGGTTAAATGTGGAGTGAGCACACAGTCTACTAAAAATCTATCAAATATATCCATTGGCATCTACCAAATATAAATAAATAAATGAAAACATGCTAACATAAAGACTGAAAAACAGATTTATAGTAGCCAAAGAACACAAAAACTTCCAGCTAATTAAAGAATACGTAATATGTGACATGTATATGTGATGAACACTATTCAAACAATAAAAGAAAATGTTAATATGGATGAAACTTTAAATAAATTATGGAAGTGTAAGAAGTCAGTAACAAGATCATATATCACAAGACCCAATTTAAATGAAATGTCAAAGCAGGCAATCTATGAGACAAAAATCAGATTAGCAATTGCCTAGGGATTGGGGAAGGGGTTAGGCCACCCTCTTTAATTTGCTATAAAATGTTTTTGGTTATCAGAAGGCAGGTAGTGAGTGGTCCAAAGAAATACAAGAAAAAAAAGTTTTGTTTTGTTTTTTACCTGTTTTCCTACACTGTTTATGTCAAACTGTAGAGGGACGCCTTTAGGAACCTTCTTAACATCAGACTGCTCTCTTTTTGTCAAGAATGACGGTACAGCAGGACGAGTTAATCGTGGTTTTTGAGCTCTAGCAAAGAAAAAAAAAGTTTTAATTAGTTTACCAGATAAAAGTACTCAGAATTTCTTTACACATGCTCAAGTACGGCTATTACACTGTGCTCTCAAACAGTAAAATAAAGTGCTGGCTCTTGAAGGACGGCGACTCCAATTACCAAAATGTGTACTGATCATAGAATACCCTTCCAGGTATAACTACAGTTTTAAAACTTTTTTTTCCATTTTATGTGTGTGAGTGTTTGCCTCCACGCACACATATGCAGTACATGTGCAGTGACTATGTGATCTGCCTTGTGAGTGCTGGGAACTGAACTCAGATCCTCTGCAAGAATAGCAAGTCATCTCTCCAGCCCTATCTACACACTTTAACAACTCAAATGATGGGCGATTTCTAAGTGTCGTCCTTAAATTAAATTAACCTATGGTTTTTAGGGAATACATATAGTGAAACGGTTAGCCCACGATAACCTGGAACTCACTATGTATCTAAACCTGGTCTTCGAATTCATGGCAATCCTCTTGTCTTAGTCACCTAAGTATTGGGACTAAAGGCTTGATTGGTGTCACAAATATTCTTTATCTTTGCATCTCATTTTATCCTGACTTAGACAGTACACTCTGAGCACAAGTCCAGTACTTTTCATTTTCCTATTATATATCAAGAGGTTACAATTTCTGAAGGAAAAAAAAAGGAAAGAAGAAAAAGACTTACACCGGACACTGTACAGCTCCAGGGTTGTCAATGGATACAGTCAATATTCCTCCATTTGTGGTGGAAGAACGCCATCTAGGTTTGAAATTTTTTCTTAAAATGGAAGCTTACAAATCTTACAGTGTATCCACTGAATGATATTTCTTTTGCCTCTCTGCCCACTTGTCTTCGTGTGCCAACCAAGTGCTCCACTACCAAGATAAACTCTCAGCTCTCAACTATACATTTTCAAAGCAGCCATTCGTTTTTGATTAAACACACACACACACACACACACACACACACACACACACACGCACGCACACACAGATGCTGAACCCCACCAGGATCTAATCAGGTGTAAGAACTGCAAACCTGAATTTGTTAGATACTTTTCAATGTAATGAATATATAGACATTTTAAAAAATTAAATGCAGAGGAGCATCTAATGAAACTAGGCAGCCTCTCATCCCAGGCTCCTGCTCACCATTTCTAACCCAGAGGTTCAATTTCTGACCTTTCCTATTTTCATTGACTGCTGGCTACTTTTAGTTCATTAAGCAAGATGTTTATGTAAAAAGTTCTTCCTAGACAAAAACAAAAACAAAACAAAAAAAACTTCCCAAGCTGGAACAAGGTCTTCTCACTATTTTCATAGTTGTAGTTTCCATTTTACTTTTCACTGGAATTTAAAATTCCAGTTCTTCCAATGGCGTCTAAATTCCGTCTGCTTGTATGGAAGTTAAATAGCCTTTCTACTTCTTTCCACCTTTTCTCCCATCTTGAATTCCCCACTCCTCCTCCTCACCATCACTGGGTCTCACTATGTAGCCTAGGCTGGTCTTGAACTTGGGAATCTTCCTGTGTCAGCCTTCTAAACACTGGGATTACAGCTGAATGCCACAACAGTGTCAGCTCTATCTGTATATTTATTTATATTAGCCAAAATCTGGCACACTTCCATTATATTTTTCCCAAATTAACTATCTTTTGCTTTATCTATGTTTCATTCTCAAAGCTCCAAGCAGATACCTAGCGCCAGGCACACTGGCACACACCTTGCAGCACTTGAGTGGTGGAGACAGGAAGATCAGGAGTTCAAGGCTAAAGTCAGATGCACAGTCACAGGAGACCCTCTCCCAGCATAAACAAACAGTACATAATATCACAATTACATAAATGTTCATTGAAGAAGTACACATAGGCTATGATTATTATTTTCTTCCTGTAGTTTTTGGTTCATGTCTTTTGTGCTAAAGGATACTCCACTGTATTTATCATTACATCTGGACCATGAACACCTTTACATTTTATTTTTCAAAAAATAACTGCTTAAAAAAAAAATCCCAAATTCGGGAGCTGAAGAGATGGCTCAGTGGTTAAGAGCACTGGCTGCTCTTCTAGAGGACCTGGTTCAATTCCCAGCACCCACACGGCAGCTCACAGCTGTCTGTGATCCAGTTCTAGGGGATCGGACATCCTCACACAGATGTACATGCAGGCAAAACACCAATGCACATAAAATTTATTTTATTTTTATTTAAGCATATCTTAAAAAAATAAATAGAAGTGTTTAAATGATAACTTAGCACTATACAAGTCACACTTGGTAAGAATAATGGATGGAAACTGACTTTTAAAAGACTTTTATAGGGTATCAGGGAGAAAAAAATTCTACTGTGTTTTTAAGTTTTATAAATTTTCTAAAAGCTCCATGGGATTTTATTAGTCATTGCCTAAACAGGTTCATTTGTATAAAAGAAGATACAGAGAAAGAAAAAGAGGGGGGGAGTGGAAGATAGGAAGGAGAAAGAAGGAAAATCTATACCATTTAAATCAAATAAATAGTGAAGAATTAGTTTAGTAACGCAGTACTAAACGGACATCTGAAAACCTGAATTGTCTGGGGATTAAGAAGTGATTATCTAGCACATGTGAGGTCTTGGGTTCCATTTACCTACTGCAGGAAGAATTTCATTTTGGGTTTTATTAACTTCTTGCACACTGGGACGGATGGCAATCTTATGAGTTTAGAAACAACATCTTAAAAAAACAAGGTGAAACTTACTGACGAGTTCTCTTTGCTACCACATCATCTAGCAGCTGTTCCGTGTTCAACTGGGTCTGAACCTAAAAGGGAAAAAAACAACAAAACCCCAGCAGATCTCATCGAAAACAGAGGATTGAGGCCAATCGGCTATCATACACAATGTACTTTACACCCCAGGTTTAGGATGAGCCTCAGCCCAGAAAGGGCCTGTTCCATACTAGCAACACCCTCTGTTGGGGTCCCTGGATTAGAACAAGTGCAAACCCGAGTTTATTAGTAAATAAGTAAGCTGAATTATTATACTAAGATGCCACTACACAGCAAGAAAAAGACAGGAAATAGAAAAAACATACATTAGCAGGAAGAACTGACCCTAATGTCTCAATTTTCACACTGACACCTATTCTCCCTCTCAACAACAGGCCACGCCTATGATCACTAAAGATCCACTGTGATAAAGGAAGCACAACCAGGGCTTTTTATACCTTCAGGCCTCTTCTGAAAAGAAAAGTTGCCTGACGAGTATCTTTCTGATGACTTAGTTTATTTCCACTCCTGGTAAAATTAGCTGGAATGTTATTTCTGCAACAGAAAACATGTATGAGTAATCTCAGCCACTTTGCTTTCAAATACCTTGAGAAAGAATAAGCAAAAACTGTTAAACTCATAAGCTTAAAATTTGATGAACAGGTAATATAGACTCCAATTTGCTTTCTTACGTCACTAAATTTGATTTACAAATCTCTCTCTCTGCAGTATAACACCTATCAACTTGGTTTTAAACTAATCTATTTACCAAATATTCTACTCTAATATTTCACAACTTTTGAAGACATTCACAAAATTATTTTAGTGCTATTACTTCCTATCCCTAAATTTGTTTTTTAAATTACAATTTAAAAGATTAGTTCAAAGGAAATTATACCTAGACACATTCATAGCTAATCTGAAAACCACAAATAAAGACTTGTGGCTGGAGAGAGGGATCAACAGTAAAGAGCACTGGATGCTCTTTCCAAGGGACCTGGGTTCGGTTCCCAGCACCCACATGGTGGCTCACAACCATTTCTTAACTCCAGTGCTAGGGGATCCAGCATCAGAGAGATTTCTGACCTCTGTGGGCACTGCAGACATATGATACACAGACATACATGGAGGCAAAACACCACACACACAAAACAAAAATATATCTTAAAAAAAAATATTTGGAGCCTGGTAGTGGTGGAGTACACCTTTAACCCCAGCACTTGGAGGCAGAGGCAGGCGGATCTCTGTGAGTTTGAGGTCAGCCTGGGCTACAAAGCTGAGCTACAGGACAGCTAGGACTACAAAAAAAAAAAATCTTGTCTTGAAAAAAAACAAAACAAACCACAACAAAAGATTTGGAAAAACCCCTCTATTGTTCTTGCTTTCTTTTCTGTCTTCATTCAGAACCCTTTGTATGTTAACACAAACTGAATGGTAGAGCACTTGCCTAGCATATCTCAGGCCCTGGGTCAATCCTCAATATGGCAAGGAAAAAGGAACGTGAATATATAAAACCCAGAGGTGCATACATATATGAATGCGTATATTAGCAATACTTTCTGGTTCAGCAAGATGCCGCAGCAGGAAAATATACTTGCTGTGCAAACCTGAGAACCCAAGTTTAATCCCTAAAACTTACTTAAGGAAAAGGAAAAGACCATCTCCTCAAAATTGTCCTCTAACCTACACACAGCTGTGGCATGCACACACATAATAAATTTTTCAAGTTACACTTCTACTTTTTAATTCTTTCATATATGAAACAACACAATTATATTTGACTTGGTTTTTTTTACCACTTTAATATGAAAAAAAAAACAAATTTCATAATTACCTACTACATAATCAAGTACTTAAAAGGCTACCTAAATCTCACTTCCAATCTTCAGAGGTTCAAATGCAAAATTTTTCAAGCTAGCACAATTAACACAGACACCTCATATAAATGACAGATCCTTATTTGCAAAGGACTCCCTTTCACAAAAGATACCACCAAATGATTTCCAAAAATGGTCATTAGGTGAAACTGCAATTTGGTTACTGCATGTATAGAAAGACTTCAATCCAAATTGAAGTCTTTATCATAAATTGTATTCTATGAGAGATAAATAACAGCACCTGAAATTCAAATAATAAAGTAACTTCATAGATTACCAGTTGCCTTTCTGATTACTTCATTCTTTACAGAGAACATAATGTCTTTAACAATTCAAAATTTTTAGGAATTTTTTTAAGTGATCTTAAATTTAGTGTAAAAGTAGTTTAAATTTAAGAATTATTTATGCATCCTAGGATGGTGGTATATGCCTGAATCCCAGCACCTGGAAGGCAGGGGCAGAAGGATCCTTACAAATTTGATGACAGTTTGGTCTATGTGGTTATAGGGATACAGATAAAAAAACAAAAAAAAAAAAACCAAAACAAAACAAAACAAAAAACAGACAAAACCCACAAATATTATGTACTTTCTAGCTTGGCTATCCCCAAAGTAACCCATATTATGTTTCAGTGTTTTAAGAGTCAAGGCTGAAAAAAAAAATCAATTCAGCTTTCAGAATTTCCAATTGTGAATAACCATGATCCAAGGGCTAAGATTTTCACCAGAATGATTACTTGACAATTGTAGTTTATATGTTAAAGGAGGTAGAGAAGCGGAGTGAAGTCCAGAAAGATGCTGGGCAGGTAAAGGCACCTGCCACCAAGCCTGAGACCCAAGCTGGATCCTTGCAACCCACATGGGAGAAAGAAAGAACCAGTTCCCTCAAGCTGTCCTCTGACCTCCACATATGCACTGTGGTAAACATGTATGTGTACACACACACACACACACACAATTAAAAAGTGATACTTTTAAAAAAAGTTTGTATTAATGAAGTTCCTTAATATTACTGTGTCTAAGAAATAAAGTTACTATGGAATGCCTGTCATCTTAGATTTTAGATAGACATTTCAAATATCTTTTTTTTGTCCCCCACAATGTTAGGTATGGAACCCTAGGCCTCCCACATGCTAGCTAAGTGCACTGAGCCACACTCCAGACCCTACCAAGTAACTGTTTTGAAATGACCAAGTAACAATCACTGTAAATCTATTCTTCTGAACATCTATCAAAGAAAGTATTTTGTACACTATGATAGTTAATCTTGATTGGCAACTTGGCAGGATTTATAATCATTATGGAAAGAAATCTCTGGACATGACTATGAGTGAATATTTAGATTAGATTAAACTGAAGTGGGAAAAGTCATCCAACATAAGGAGAGGGCACCATTCTGTGGTGGTTTTGAATGAGAATGGTCCCCAGAGACTCATACCTTTGAATACTTGTTTCCCAGTTGGTAGAACTGTTTGGGAAGGATTAGGAGGTGTGACCTTGTTGGAGGAGGGAGTGTCACTAGCTGTGGGTTTTGAAGATTCAAAAGACTCATTCAATTCCCAGTGCTCTCCTTCTAAAGAGAAAGAGGCAAAGGCCTCCTCATGGATCAAGATGTAAGCTCTCAGCTACTACTGCTCCAGAGCCACATTTGCCTGCCGCCATGCTCCCCTGCCATGATGGTCATGGACTCTGAAATCTTAAGTCCCAAATAAACTGTTTCTTCTCTAAGTTGCCTTGGTCATGGTGTCTTATCATTCTGAAATCTTAAGTCCCAAATAAACTGTTTCTTCTCTAAGTTGCCTTGGTCATGGTGTCTTATCACAGCAACAGAAAACTAACTAAGACATACTCCATGGGTTGGAGACCCAAACTAGAAAAATGAGAAAGTGAGCTGAGCACAAGCACTCACCCATCTGTTTCATGTCTGAGGACACTGTCACCAACCTGTTCTTGCTGCCATCCCTCCCCTGCCATGATGAACTACAACCTAAAACAAACCCTTCCATCCTTAAGTGGTTTTCCTCAGCTATTTCAGCACAGATACTCCAGATAATCCATTCTTCTCTTCTACTTGAGTACTTACTTTCTGTTTAACTGGTTGGCTCTCTTGAGAACTGCAACTGGTTTCCTTTGTACTTCATTTTGTCTCAGAAGGCTTGTCTTCCTTTTTAATGCCGGAAAATATCGCTCTATATTCTTTTAGAAGGGAAGACAAGTGTGTTAAGAAGATTGCCATCTGTTATTTACCTTATTACAATAAAAACATTTGTTGTTGTTACTTTTTGTTTTTTTTCAAGATGAGGTCTCTATATAGCCCTGGCTGTCCTGGAACTCACTATGTAGACCAGGTTGGCCTTGAACTAACAGAAATCCAACTGCCTCTGTCTCCCAAGTGCTGGGATTAAAGTGCACTACTAAGACTGACTAACATTTTCTAACTTGCATGACAGAACCCTAAAACTACTTGAATACAATAGGAAGGTGGAAAACCTAAAATAATTTGAAAATTTTGTAAATGACTGAAAAGATGACAATCATATTATACTTAAAATACAGAAATACCTAAGTTACTGGGTGGGAAGGTGAACAGGCGATGGAGCAATGTTACTCTAGCACTTAAGAAAAGAATCTGAAACACACTGAGAAAGTTCTTAGGTCACTGGGGTAACTCTGACAACCCTACCCCCTCATCTTTCACTGATTTCTGGCCATGAGATGAACATTCTGTACCACTACAGTCTCCTGCCATGACCTACTTCACCACAGGCCCAAAGCTATGTGCTCTGCTCCTCCTCCTCAACTCCCACCAGTAGAACCTACAAACCCCTACAAGTGAGGCCAAAAGAAACCTCACTCCTTAATTATGTCAACTATTTTGCTATAATACTAAAAAGCTGACTAACACAGTATGTAAAGGAATAAAGGCTAATTTCCAAAAAAGTATGTTAAAAAGGTATTTTACTAACAAAGAAGTAGAGTATAATTGATTGGGGGTGGGATTTCATAAAAATCAAATGTGAAATATCTTTTTTTTCTCTCCACATATGTAAATTATATTCAACATAAAATCTTAATTCAAGCTTCCATATTTCTATGAAGATGTTTCCAAACTCTTTAACTGTATGGAGTATTTCTTATATATTATCTGCATTTTCCTATTGCTTTAAGCATGAGAAGTACTTAATAAACATCCACTGACAATAGTTTAAAAAAAAACAGTATTTAAATGTTTTCTTGAATATTTAACTTGGACTTATTTCATTGTTTTCTTTCTCTTTCTCTTTTTTTAGACAGGGTCTCCCTACATTTCCCTGGCTATCCTGGTACCCACTACGTAACTCACAGAGATCCACCTGTCTATGCCTCCTGAGTGCTGAGATTTAAGGTATGTACCACCACACCCAGCCTATTTGTTTTCCTGAGACAGAGTTATACTATATAACCCAAGCTAGCCTCAGATTTACAATCCTCCAAGTTCCATCTTCTAAGTGCTAGGATTATGATGCAATCATAGTTGGCTCCATTTCTGTTTTACACACATCTTATGTGTGTGGTATGCATGTATGTAGATGCATATGCATTTATGTACACGTGTGTGTGGAGTACAGAGGTCAACCTCAGGATATCTTTTTCAATAACTTCCCACTTTATTGTTGGAGAAAGAACCTCACTGAATATGGAAGCACTCATTTCAGATAGAATTCCAGATAGACTGACTAGGTGGCCAGCAAGCCCCAGGGATCCGCCCTCTCTCCAGTTCTCAAATTACAGGTTGCTTATATGGATTGAACTGAGGTCCACAAGCTTACACAGCAAGTGCCATCCTGAGCCATCTCCCCAGCACCTCCTCATTGGTTCTTAGAGATTTAGAAAAGAAGGAAATGTAAAAACAAGGAAAAAACCTATCAAGAACATAAAAAATCCATATGACCAGACAAGATCGTGCCTATTCTAAGCATTTTACTTATGCATACTGTGTCTGGTGTGGGTATGTGCATATGCATGCAGGTGCTGCAGAGGCCAGAAGCAGCTGTTGGAGCCCCTGGAGCTGGAGTTACATGTGATCATGAGCTTTCTGACACAGGTGCTGGGAACTAAACTCAAGAACATGCAAGAGCAGCATGTTCTCATACCCCAGGAACAATCTCTCTAGCCCCTATTCTACGCTTCTTTATTATCTTAAGTGATAACACTAAAAACCATTTTATAGATAAATGTGAAGGGCTCCTCTGTGAAACATAATTTTTCTCTTAAAAGTACCTGGCACGATATAATTATTTGTTATAAGTTAATTTTTAAGTTTACTTATGCCAGGTAGGGTGGTGAAATCCTATAATCCAAGCCTCCCTCAGTAAGTAAAGGCAGGAGAGGTATCAAGATGCTAAGTCATTTTTGGATAAAAAGTGAGTTCAACTCCCCCCCCCCAAAACAGGAGACAGAAAATAAGTTTACTAAATGTATATATGGATTTTTGTTGTCACTGTTTAAATACACAATAAATAAAATAAATAAAACAACTATGTATACAGTATTTATATTGTAACAGGAATTACGAGTAACTGAAGAATGAAGTCCACAGGAGAATGGGCATATTTTATATGTAAATACTACACTGACTTTGAGCCATGTGAAGATCTTGGTATCAAAGAAGTATTCTGGAACCAGTTCCCACAGACATAGAAGGACAACTGCATTTGAGAATGAGGTATATTTATGAATGATAGAGATTTTTACTTAGTTATTAAAATGTTTACATAAATCCCAAAGTATTTCATCTAAAAAATAAAAAACTTCTGCAAATGGTAGCACAAACTTTAATCCTAGCACTTGGCAGGCAGAGGCAGGCCAATCTTTGTGAGTCTGAGGCTAGCCTGGTTTATATACTGAGTCCAGTACAGCTAGGGCTACATAACAGAAAGACCCTGTCCCAAAAATAAATAAACCAAAACAAATAAATTATAGTAAATATAAAAATCAGAGGCACATTGGCATGAAGGAACACGACTGTAATTCCAGCATATGGAAGGTGGAGGTAGGAATCCAAGGCTAGCCTTGGCTACATGAGATCCTGATTTAAAAAGATAAATTAATAATCAGGGCTGGGCTGGGCAGTGGTGATGCATGCCTTTAATCCCAGCACTTGGGAGGAGAGTAGGCAGACCTCTGTGAGTTCAAGGCCAGCCTGGTCTGCACAGCAAGTTCTGTAGGCCAGCAAGGGCTACAGAATAAAACCTTATCTTAAAATTCACTAATAATAAGTGTGTGACACACACACACACACATAAATAAAGGAAAATGGTATCTGGCTCAGGAGTAGGCCATCATCCTACCTTGTCACTTAGAGGTGGACGATTCATAGGACTAATTCCTTTTCGAATTCCAGTTGCCTTCCTAGCTGCAAGGCCAGTGATAACTCCATAAGGACGTCTCTTTCCAGGCAATACTCTTCCTCTACGGCTCACACTAGTTTTACCAAAACCTACAAGAGGAAAGGATATTAAAAATTAGGAATGCAACTGCAAAACTGATCAGATAGCTTACTTCTGAAACAGGGTATATGTGGTGATGGGGATCAAACTCACAGCCTTACATGTGCTATGTCAACACTCTACTAAGATACATCTCCAACCCCTAACATTAATTTCTCAATAGGACAATCTAGCCCGACTCGTGCAACACAGTAGCTACTAATTTGTTTTTGAAACAGGGTCTCACTACATAGTCCCGGCTGGTCTTGAAAACACTATGAAGATGGGGTTGGCCCTGACTTCACAGCAATCTTCCTGCTTTTGCCTCCAGAGTCTAGGATTATAGATGTGTGCCATCATGTTCAGCAGTGGCTACTAATTCTATGTGGCTAGTCAAGACCTAGACTAGTCTCAACTGGGATGGTACGTGGTGTTTCATTGATGACTGTGTATTGTATGCTGACATGGTAATACACTGAATGTGCGTGTTGAAATCCAATCCCTTAGGACATGGTTTGAATTGTTGATCTACACTATAGTGTCGACACTTGAGTCACTAGCTCATCTTCCAGTTCCAGTCTGGCTTCTTGACTTTTAGCCTCACTCTAGTCAAACTGCTTTTGCCGAAATCTTCACTAGCACCGATGAACTTACTTTAAATTCTGTGGCATGTAATGTTACTGAGTCTGCTTTTCTGTTAAACAGCTCTCTAATTTATAAACTTTTTTCTAATGATAAAAAAAAATGCCTACTCTATACATATATGAAATTATCAAAGAACAAAATAGCCTAAATAGAAAAAGCTTGTTGCAGATATTCTAAAAACATACTTTTAGTTTCAACTATATTTAAGTTAACTCTAAAAGTATTACCACATGGTAAATAAGCATTCTGTATTAGTTAAGTACTTAAAAGGTGAGCTGAATCAACTTTTCACATCAACTAAATTCATACTCTTGTGTAATATTTTATAGGCTATATTAATACTGCACTATGAATTGTTTGTTTTCTTATTCTTTGTTCTTTGGCTCGTGGGTGTCCATCACCCAGCTCCCAAATAAATCACAAATGGAGGCTTATTATTACTTTTAAATGTCTGGCCTTAGCTTGGCTTGTTGCTAGTCAGCTTTCCTTAACTTACTCCATCTACCTTTTGCCTCTGGGCTTTTCCTGTTCTCTAACTTCTGTAAATCTTACTCTTACTCCATGGCTTGCTGTATAGCTGGGTGGCTGGCCCCTGGAGTCCTCCTCCTTCTCTGGTTCCTTCTTTTACCTCCCAGATTTCTCCTATTTATCCTCTCTGTCTGCCAGCCCCACCTATCTTTTCTCCTGCCTCACTATTGGCTGTTCAGCTCTTTTTTAGACCAGTCAGGTGTTTTAGACAGGCACAGTAACACAGCTTCACAGAGTTAAACAAATGCAACATAAAAAAAAGTAACACACCTTAAAATAAAATTCTACACAATGAATATATGCTACATTCAATCTAACCAACTTAGTAATCACTTCAGTTATCTGTTTTGTCTTTTGGAGACAGGGTCTCTAGAAGTTAAGGCTGACTCCAATTTATTATATAATAGGATGACCTTCAACTTTCATTTCTGTTACTTCTAACATTTCTACACACATCCATCCGCAACATATTTCTAGAAGGTGAAATGCTAGGCCAAAGGATAAGACAACTCTTAAGGACTTTTACTTATATTACAAAAAAATTCCCAAATGAATGCATTTACTTGTATTTCTAGAAACATATGGTAGAATTCCCTTTTTCTATGTTAACAATTTTTAAGCATTTTTATTTATGAAAAATGTTTTGTATAGTAGTTTGCTTTGTAAAGGTTTATTTTTGTTTTATGCATATAAGTGTTGTCTGCACATAAGCACACCACATGTGTATAATGCCTGTGGAAGTCAGAAGGATGTCCAATCCCCTTGAACTGCAGTTACAGATGGATGTGAGCCACCATGTGGGTGAGGGCACTGAACCTGGTCCTCTGCAAGAGCAGCCAATGCTCTTAACCACTCATCAATCTCTCCAGCCCCAGTATATCCCAGTAAATTCCCTTGTGCAATTCATTTTTTTTTTGTTTTTTTTTCTTTAGTATTTTTGTTTTTTAGGTGTTTGGAGCTGAACTCAAAGTCTTGTACATGGTAGGCGAGTATTCAACAACTAGCCACACTCTCAGCCCATTTTTCATCTGTATTGCTTAGTATTTAGGGGGAAATTATGCCTTATTCGATAACCTGATTACCAATGAGAATAAACCTGTATCTCTGGTTTCTAGCTATGTATATTCTTCCATTATGACTTATCAACATTCATGGAACACATTTCTGCGACTAAGTTATGTCTTTCAGAGTTTTAAGAGGGAAACTGGCCAATGGCACATGCACTTAATCTCAGCACCAGGAAGTAGAGGCAGGTAGATCTCTTTTAAGTTCCAACATAGCCAGAGCTATGATGAGAGACTTTGTCTCAAGAAAAACAACTCAAATAAATAAGAGGAGAATTTGATTAAAAATTTACTTATAATTAACTTTAAGCATCTTTACTGAACTTTACCATCCATGACCATTGTGTATATATACACTATACAGGTATTTCTATGTCACTACGTTGGCCAAGTGCAATTCTTTAATGCATATTTCTTTGTCTTACTATCACTATTCTATATATTTTGTCAATCACATAAAAGATTCATTTCTACTAATAATTTTCATACTGTCATTCATGGCATCATAGAAAGTTATTAAGGTTTTAATTAGTACTACTTTTTGTGCTGAGGATTAAACCCAGAGTCCCATGCATGCCAGGCCAGTGCCCTATCATGAAGCTATACCACAGCCCTTAATTACTATTTTCTTTTTCTGGTGGTGGGGATTCAATTCATAGTCCTATATATGCTAGACAAGTGTTCTACCACTAAGCTACATCCCAAGTCCTCCTCCTTCCCTCAAATAGTTTTCCCTTGTTTTCATGTCGTATGTATGTGTATGTATGTATTTGTATGTACACACACACACACACACACAATTCTGCATATGAGAGAAAATACACAGTATTCTGTCTTCCTTTTTACTAAACTATTACATGGAACTCAGTTATAATAATCCTTTGCATTATGTTCTGGAGACTTTTCTCCTTGGTATTAGAGACTGAATCTAGAATCTTATAAATACTATGTACCAGATCTATCACTGAGCTCTACCTCTAGCTCCAAATTCTGTATTTTTAACCTTGGGATTTCTAGGTGACAATTATGTCATCTTCAAACGATATCTTCTTCTCACCTCCAACAGTAACACCTCAACTTTTAAAAATTTCCCAATGTAGGAAGTCAGAAATTTTCAATTAGCTAGTAACTACTGCAATGGTGTGCAGTCTCATCTTAATTCTGACTTTGGGGAGAATGCCTGGGATAATGAGAAGTCTCAATTTAATTTTGATTTTAGGGGGGAAAGTCTTTAGGATGAGACCTGCAACATGTAACAGGGTTTATAACAAAAGTCTCATTGTAAAAACTAAGATTAAAATAATTTTCTTAGCTGGGTGGTGGTGGTGCAAGCCTTAAATCCCAGCAATCAGGAGGCAGAGGCAGGCAGATCAAGGCCAGCCTTGTCTACAGATAGCAAGGGTAACACAGAGAGACCATGTCTTGAAAAAACAAGAGAGAAGAGGAGAGAAAGAGATCTTAGGGGCAGGAGAGATGGCTCAGCAGTGAAGAGCACTGGCTGCTCTTCCAGAGGTCCTGAGTTCAATTCCC
Source organism: Peromyscus aztecus (assembly GCA_902168405.1). Taxonomy (NCBI): domain Eukaryota; kingdom Metazoa; phylum Chordata; class Mammalia; order Rodentia; family Cricetidae; genus Peromyscus; species Peromyscus aztecus. The sequence goes on along the minus strand of CABHPQ010158233.1, from coordinate 8,106 downwards.
AGCAACCCATGGTGGCTCACAATCATCTATAGTGGGATCTGATGCCCTCTTCTGGAATAAAGTCATATATGTATACATAAAATAAATAAATAAAATCTTTAACAACATAATTTTCTTTACTATAGGATGCCTTGGGGCTAATATGTACTATGGATCTCTAAGAGGAAGGTAATAGCACATGTCATTCCCAAGTTTATTTAATTAACTCTTGAACCTTTTTGTGTTATACTCTTATCAATAATTTCAAGACCAGAGTACAACACAGGAAAGCCTATAATGCTATTGGGTGTGCGGATCACTATTAGTTTATTATCTCTCAGCTCCCACAGTTCATCCTTCACTACCTGCCTCTAATAAGAACACTCCTTTTAATCAGTGGGCATGACACGGCTGCCAGTAGAGAATGCTAGAGAGATTCCAGAGAAGGAAGAGGCTTTTCTTCCAGGTGCCAGTGTGCTTCTCACGGTTTGCTCCTGGGTGTGGGACACTAAAGAACATTCAACAGCCTTCCTGCCCCCGGCTGATACTATTTGGCTATCAAGGCTAATGGTACAAAATCTGTGAGTGATAGCTTCAATTTTTTACACCCCAAGCACTTGTCTACTTCCCATCCTTGTCTATCCCCCAGTAAACTTAAGCAACATCACCACACATTCCTAGGCAGCTTCCCGGTGAGTTACATTAGGACAAAACTCAATGAACTTCTCTTGCCATCCAGGAGGCCATGTCTCCAGTAAGGTCAATTCAGGTGTGGGGGTAGTGGTAGTGTGTTCTGTGCAGGTATGTTCCTTCTCATGTATTCTCAGTCCCAGAAGTATTGACTACTACTAATTTTATCAGGAAAAAGTAATAAAGATACAAAATTTTTAAATAAATCATATGTGATCTTCTTCTGGAATGATTAAACTATGCTGAGTGAATTTGTATATAAAATCTATGACTTGTTTTTAGTACCAACTACTGAAAGAGTTACCACTTAGGATGCTAGACGTGGTACTGTCAAATGCTAATTTTCATGAGAACCCGATGAGACTGATGTGTCCATCTTACTTTTGTAGGTAAAGCAAAGAACAATGATTGAGAGATCAAAGAGAAGAACAGAACCATATTCTAAATGCAGGTGTGTGTAGCTCTAAAAATGGAAGAGGAAAAAGCAAGCTCTGGACTAACTGCTACAAAAATGAGCAGCATTTGAATAGGAAGGCAGACAAGAAGAATTTCTGTAACAACTATAAAGACAGAGGTGACCACAATATATTGAGAGATGCAAGACTAGGGAAGGGTAAAAGTGAATGGAAGTACTGGGCACAAATCATGTAAGGCTTGGAATGCACACAGTCTGTGTGTGAAAAAGAATTCACGATAATATTACATCAGCTTACTATCAGGACCTTAGACTCACTGGGAGAGGGGAAGAGAATGGGGTAAGACCATTTAGGATAAATGTCACAGTAGCACTCAAACAAGACTTGATAAAGGATGATGAGAGGAACACAAATCTGAAATTACTACACAAGAATGAGTTGGAGTTTTAGCTTGTTTCAGTTTACTTTTCAATAGATTTTGATCATATTCCTTCCCCTTCCCACCTCCTTCCCACTCAACTTCATGTCGTCGTCGTCGTCCCCCCATCCCCCGCAGAGTGAATTGCAAAGCAAAAAAGAAAGGTTAAAAGGAGAGAGATTCCATTATTATACCATAGTTTCAGGGTCAGATGAAACAAACAAGACTGACAGGAATAAAGTTGAAAGCAAGATAATATTGCTCAGAGTCTATCCTTTAGTCTCTTCCACTCCTGAACGTCTGTGTATAGAACACTGCTCCCATACACATTATTCTTTTCACTGTGTTACAATTTCCAGGCACAGAGGATGCTGGGAAAAAGGGCACAGATGCCAGTTGATGCAGAGTGAGCAGTATGGGTATTATGGAGATGAGATAATAAAGCCATGACACAGAAAGTAAATTAATAAAAATGGGTTAATTTAAGTTATAAGAACTAGTTAGAAACAAGCCTAAGCTACCAGCAAAGCTTTCATAATTTATAAGAAGTCTTCACGTGGTTATATGGGAGCTGGCAGGTGGGACAGAGAAAGAGAGAGTCACCTACACCACTATCTTTCACTTCTATTATCTGTGAGAACTAGAACTAGACACAGAAATTCATCTTTCTTTTGAAACCCCACACTGGTCTTTTCCATGAATTTCTTTCACACATACAACCTTTGCTTCAATAATTTTAGGAGCCTCTGAGAAGTAACTGAAGCTATGAAGGAACTTTCACACTCTTATAATAATGGACTCTGGAGTGTTCTGTACCTTCTTTCCACCACATAAGATTATCACAAGAAGTCCATGGGCTTCACTTCAGAAGGCTCTCATCAGAACTTGACCCTGGTGGAACCCTCATCTAGGACTTACAGACTCCAGAACCAAGAAATACACTTACTGGGGTTTATAAACTATCTAGTCCATAGTAATTTGTTTTTTGTTTTTGTTTTTGTTTTTTTTTTGGTTTTTCGAGACAGAGTTTCTCTGTGTAGCTTTGCGCCTTTCCTGGAACTAACTTTGGAGACCAGGCTGGCCTCGAACTCACAGAGATCCACCTGCCTCTGCCTCCTGAGTGCTGGGACTAAAGGCGTGCGCCACCAACGCCCGGCAGTAATTTGTTTTAAAGCATGAACTAAGATACCACTTCTGTATTTAATCAATCACGAAGAGTCTATGTCATGAGAGACCGACAATGCCTTGATACAAATGCAGGTTTCACCTCACAGACCCCTTCAGTCTTTAGGATTCTCTACAGATGTTCAGATAACATTTTGGCCACCTCTGTTGCTTGGCTTGGTTTTCTACCATAAGACATTAAAAGTCGTTTTTACAAGCGTTGAATGAGTTTCTAAGTTAATATTTCAGACAAGGGGTTAGAGGTTTCAATTGTGTCTTTCAGCCAACAAAATTATACTGAGCATCTGCCAATAGTCATCTACTTTGTTATTCTCTTCTCTCAAATTAATGCCATTACTGATACCGTAGGTGGAAATCTAAACTCTTTGAGGCCAATCGGATATTAACAATCCAGTAGCAGCAGCAGCTGTTCTATTTTAAGCTAGCACATCAGCAGAGAGCCTAACCCAGAGCAATCTCAACCTTAGGTAGGAGTTGCTAAGCTTCCCCTAGATCATTTACCTCAAGATGGTGTTGGTTGCCCTGGAATTGTAGTTACAGACAGTTGTGAGCCACCATGTGAGTACTGGCAATCCAACCTAGGTCCTCTGGAAGAGCAGTCAGTTCTCTTTACTGCTGAGTCATACTGTAACTACCCAGCCTCCCCCTTATCTCTGATCATCTTGTCCCAATGTTGGATATTGTTTTTCAAAACAGTCTCACTACATATACCTTGCAGCAAGCCTCCTATCCCTGCCTCCCAAATGCTGAGATTACAGGTACGAATTGCCAGGCCCACCAATGACATTTTTAAACTCTGTCTTCTCTAAGTGTCACTAGAAATTAACTCCTGAAAGTAAAAGACTGTATCTTTATGCATTTCCAGAACCAGGCAGTTCAAATCATTTATCAGCTATATGAAGTACTAATAAATTCTACTTCTGGCTACTCTGAACTCTAAATGATTAGTTCAAAACAAAATATATAAACATATATTATGGTACATTAAATATGGCATATTGAATAACATTTGTAAAGCAATCTTTAATATAAAATCAATAGAATTACATATTTATTTCTAACAACTAAATACCTATCACAAAATATACAAACTAGATTCAGTTATTTAAAAAATTATTAGAGGATGAAGATATGGTTCAGCTGTAAGAGCACTTGCTGCTCTTTCAGAGAACTCAATTCAGTTCCTAGAACCCAAGTCAGGTGGCTCACACCCACACGTAACTCCAGCTCCAGAGTCTCCAATGCCTGACTTCCATCAGCAACTGCACTCACATGCACACACCCCTATATATAATTAAAATAAAAACAAATCTTTTAAAAATTATTAAAGAACATTAAGTTTCTTGTAGGTTCCAGTCTCAGTAAAATATATGTATTTTTGAATACATGCTGTTATATTACCTGTTAAATATATAAGTTATACTCAAACTGAAGATTACTTTTTGCTTTTCAAAATACAGAGTAAAAAATTAACAGGTGATTAATTTGGCAAAGTTATTTTAAAATTCCATCTATTTTCATTGTGGAAAATGTCAAAATAGATTCTCTTATTCTACCCCTTCCCCCCTCCCCCAAGCAGTAATCCATTGTTACCCGTTTTATTTGATCTTTTTAAAACATTTTTATTGGTTCTTTGGGAATTTCACATCCTACATCCCGATCACTCTCATTTCCACTCCTTCCTTGTCCATTCCCCTAGTGTGCCCTCCCCAAATTTAAAAATAATAAAAAATGTATTTAAAAACAAGTCCACTCTGCGTTACCCATACCCTCACTGGAGCCTGCCCCTGTAGTGGAACTGAGTTGGTCCCCTCCTGCTCCCCCACCAGAAGCCATCAACTGTGGGGAGCCACCCTCGGCATCCTCGGCACCCTTCCTAAGAGTTCCTGCCATGGTTCCTGTTGTTTAGGCTGTTCCCTTTTTTTTTTGAAGGGGTGGAGGCTGAGAGGCAGGTCTTGTGCAGAAGCCTTCTGTCCCTCTCTCAACTGTGTCTGCAATCATTGATACCACTGCAGATGTAGCTTCCAGAAAAGTTTTTTTATTATGTGAAAAAGACTTAAAATTTTTTATTTGAAGAAAGGTTTATTCTGTGATGCTGGTGTAGTTGCTAAAAAGTTAAGTTATGATGTTTGTGAATTATTGCTCCCAATCTATTCTAGAACAAAATGCTTATAGGTAAAACAGCTGTCAGATCACCAGAAATAACTATACATGTATGTATAGTTACACCTACAGCAGTCAATTTAGTGCCACCTTTGGGAAAGTTAAAGTAAAGTTCTTGGATGATAAGATAAAGAGTCTGGAGGAAAGCTGGGTAAGGTGATGCACACCTTTAATCTCAGTACTTGGAAGCAGGGGCAGGCGGTTTCTGTGATTTGGAGGCCAGCCTGGTCTACAGAGCTAGCCATGGCTACGCATTGAGGCTCTGCCTCTAACTAAATACATAAATCTGCAGGTAATATTTTTGGCAGAACAGCAGTCTCTACATAGTAAAGGATTCTCCTTTACAAAGTGAGTTTGCTTCCTGTTATACTTAGATAGACACGCTTTAATTCAAACTGAGAATTTTCTAGTAAATAGAGCTGTCTCACAATAGAGTAAGTTATCATGTGGTGCAGCATGCTCTTTCACTGAACAAGTTCAAGCTGGAGTCAGTTAGTTATCCATCAGACTGTCACTGGGGAAGGGAAACAGGATCTGATGCCATATATGATCACTGGCAATTCTAAACTCTCAATCTAATTTAAACTATCTATAAACTGAGATTACTTTTAAAC
>CABHPQ010158232.1:5179-39924 GCA_902168405.1 Peromyscus aztecus | reverse complement strand
TAACTACTTCACAGGGAGCTTTCCCATTCAATATTCTTTACTCCGTTTCTTCTCTTCCCTGCACTTTTTCCTTACGGAACCATCTATCCCATGGTTTCATCTTTCACTTTTCTGGAACTATTCCCTTATAGGGTAAGCCTCAATTAAGTGATTAAGAGATTTCCCTTGCCCTTCAAACTCCATCACAAACAACTCACAGCCAACCTGTTTCCTTTGTCATACCAAATCATATGAGAGTGTGGCCACCACAGGAAGAACTTTGCCTTTTGCTCTGGGTACGATGGAAAAGCAAGAAAGGTTTGGGAACAGAGAAGTGAAATGACCTGACTTCATGGAATGGGGTCCTTTCTAGCTGCTATGCTGAAAACAGACTAACGAGAATCTGTCACAGACTGAACAGTTACGTCTCCCCCCAAATCCAGGTGTAAAAATTGAATCCACGCTGTGGCTTATTTGAACATAAGGCTTTTAAGGAAGTAGTTAAATCTTAAGAATAGAGTGCTAATCTGATGGTACCGGTGTCCTTATAAGATGACGCCACATCAGAGAACTCACTCTCCATTTATATATAGAAGAAATGTCGCGTGAAGGAAGAAATTAACAAGGCTAGAGAAGATTGCTTGCCAAGAACTAGATTAGCTGAAATGCTGATCCTAGACCTTGTAACCTGTGGGGGGAAAATGAATTCCTCTTACATAAGCTACTCAGCCTATGGGATTTTGTCTAAGCAACTTAAACAGTGAAGCGAGGTAAAGGGAACCCAGAGAAACACAGGAAGCAAGAGATGGGGAGGACGTGGGCTAAGGTGATACTGTGGAAGGTACTGTTAAATAGTGACATTCTGAACACAACTTGACCTCAGAGCCTGCAGGATTTGCTCTGCAGAAAGGAAGGCAAAGCATGAAAGAAGTCCAAAGTCTGGTGACACCAGAAGAATGTTACTGGCATTTGCTGAAATGGGAAGGAGCTGGTGCTTGGCAGGCTTAGAGAGAAATGGATATAAGAGCTCAATGTTCAGTTTGGGAAATGTTGAGTCTGGGATGCTCATTAGCCATCCAATAATATATACAGACTAATTTAGAGTTCAGAGTAAATTCCAGGGCAAAAAGAAAGAAAGAGGGATGGATGGAGGGGGGAGGGAAAGAGGGGAGAGGGAGGGAGGGAGCGAAGGAGGGAGGAAGAAAGAAAGAAAGAAAGAAAGAAAGAAAGAAAGAAAGGAAGGAAGGAAGGAAGGAAGGAAGGAAGGAAGGAAGGAAGGAAGGAAGGAAGGAAGGAAGGAAGGAAGAAAGAAACTTGGTAGTTATCAGATGTCATTGGAGCTAAGAGACTAAATGAGGTCCACACAGAAATCAGGGCAGACAAAAAGGAAGAATGTCTGCGTGCAAGGCCACGGGACACCGATGGGTGGAGGTCAGGACAGGAGCAGGCAATCATGGGACGAGAAAGTGATTGACTACCCCGCTGGCTCCTCCTCCTACACGCCTTCTCCAACATGAGTTTGCCACTCTTTGCCTACTTCACACGGAAACCACTAAGAAGACGGAGTTTCTGAGAGACTTGTCCTCTGTGCTACTTGACAAGACCTTAAGTTTCAGGCCACCCTGATTTCTAAGAGTTTTTCTCATCACACAGTCACGTGAAAACCTACTAATGTCTGTCTTTGCTGCTGGCTCCCACTTTGGTCTTCCAGATCCTAGATCCCCTAAATGGTTAGCTAACAGTTCTCAATCACTTGTGGCCACAGTGGGTTGATTCTGCATTCCTAAACCGAGATACGATCACTTGTGTCCATCACAAACACATACTAGAACTTGTGTTTTCCTGTTGAAGCTATACCTCCAATGTTATGGGCTATGTAACCTAATAATACTGAGTTCAGGTTATCTTAAAAAAGTACTCACAAAAATAAACAATGTCAAATCAGAGAAAAGGGATGACAACCAAAAGGAATTGTGAAATCATGAGTGATATACATGATAAGATAAAAGGGTAGATTATTAAATCTACTTTTAAAGAACAACTTGTTTAAAATGTTTTATATTGCTATGGATTTTAGTTTATTGATACAAGTTTAAAGTTGATTTTGCTATACTGTATATATATTTCTTCTCTTGTTTGAAGTATTATGTTTATGTATCTCATTTAGATTGTAATGGATAATTAAAAAATACAGATTAACAATTAGTCTTCTATGACAGTCAAACTTATAGTCATGTTAAGTTTTCTAGGTATACATAGATATAATTCAATTAGGTAGGTAATCTTCAAATACTTCAAAGACCAACAAAATATGGCATTTAAAATATTTTAAAAATTTAAACTTTCTAGACAGTGAGACATGTCTGCTCCTGACAGCACCAATTTACTTCAGAAAAGAGGATGGGCATCAAAGACACTCCATATGGAGTTTATCTTCACCTTGACAAAAATAGCCATTTGGGCAAGAAACTGTTCTTGCCTGGATTGCTTGACCAACTGGACATGCAGAACCCATAGGAAGGTGACCACTAAACTTTGCTTGAAGAAATGGTTCTTCAGGTTCCTGCTTCACAGAGGAAACTGCCAGACATTCTACAGGACACAAAGAAAAATGACTGAGAGACTCTAGGCCTGTGGGCTAAAAACAGATGCCCCAACTTTACAAAGGAACATTAGGTGACTGTCCAGGCTGCCAGCTGTCTCTGTCTACTCTCACAAGACTCCCAGAAATTGCTTGCTTCCTTCTCCCATTTCTCAGGTAATATTATATCCTTCTAAGGTCTTTGATGTAATTAAAGACTAGATAGTTATAATTTTCCTCAGTTATGATAAAAGATAAGTGAGATATAAAACCTTAGACTCACAAATATAAGATAGATAGGATATCTTCTTTAATTTTGCCAAATACAAATAGACTAGTTATTATAAACAGACTAGATATTGTAACTGTAATTCTTGTTTGATCATTGTTTTGTTATATGTAATTTTACTATGTTAAAGTTAAAACCTTCCTTTAAAAAAAAAAGAAAAGGGAAAATGCTATGGATATCACTCTATATAAATAAAATGCTGATTGGCCAACAGCCAGACAAAAAGTATAGACAAGACAAACAAAAAAATTCTAAAAAATAAAAGGCTAAGACAGAGAGACACTGCCCGCTGCCACCATAAAAAGCAAGATGTAAGGTACCGGTAAGCCATGAGCCACATGGCAACTTATAGACTAATAGATATGAGTTCATTTAAAATATAAAGACTAGATAACAAAAATCCTACTGCGGCCATTCAGTTTGTAAACAATATAAGTCTCTACATGTTTACTTGGTTGGGTCTAAGCAACTACAGAACTGACAGATAAAAGAGATTTGTCCTGACCGTGGGCCAGACAAGACTAAAAAACCTCCAGCTACATATGAGAGGTTTTTTTTAAAGACAAGATATTACAATGTTGTTGTGTCCTTATGTGAATAATACAGGTGCAAAGGAGAAACGAAGTTAAAGAGAAGGGGACTATTGCCAGAGTGATGTATCCTGGCAGACGGGGAGACAGAACCTACTGTACAAGGAAAGCACTGACCTGGTTATAAAGACACAGAGTTCATTTACAGGACCAGGAAGGAAAGGCGGGTCTACGAGATGGCTCAGAGGATAAAGGTGCTTGCTGTCAAACCTGACAGCCCGAGTTCAATCCTCAGAACCTACATGGTAGAAAGAGAGAACTGGCTCCTCACAAGTTGTTCTCTGACTTCCACATGCGCCATGGTGTGCGCACGTGAGCACACACGTGTACTAAGCAGAAAACTGAATGTTAAAAACAGTAGTATAATTTGTGATTGTTTCCTCTTCCTCAATGAAATAAAAGTAAAACTAAGATGAGAGAGAGTGAGGAGAAGGAGGTGTTTAAATCTGGAGAGGGTTCTAAATTATCTAGAGAAGTTAGAGAGTATAAAGTTTATTTAATTGAGATGTATTCATTATACTCACTTACCTCACATCCCCTGTCACTATAAGGTGCTAATAATAAGCTGTACTTTAATCAGCTTTCATTTTAACAGCTCCCAGTATGGTAACTTATACTTTTGATTATTAACTTTGGGCAATTTTACTGAATATTCGTGGAAAGTATAATTGTCTTAATGTTGTGCTAATGACCGAACTCTTCAAGATTTAATCAAAGGTATTTATAAGGAAGACATACAGTTAAATCGCTAGTATAATATATTACTTTCACTCTCTAGTTACCAAAAATCAGGTTTAAAAATCCATAGAAAAGAATGGTAATTCAAATATTGTGAGTTCATTCCTACTTTCTTAATAGGAATGGCTTTATCAAGAAAAATTTTAGGAGTAAAGCATTTATAAGTATATATAGACAGGCTTGGCATCCCTAATATGAACGTTAAAAGTCTGAAATACTTCAAAATCTGAAAGTTTTAAGGATTGGCATGACGTCATAAATAGAAAGTTCTAAGGCTTCCTCATGACAGGTGACAGTCAAAATGCAGGTACACTAGAAATAGTTTGAAATCACTTTCAAACTTTATGTATAAGGTGTATACAGAACATAAATAAATGTCATATGTGGTCTTTGGTCCTTTCCCCAAAATAAAAATATTTTATTATTTATATGCAAATGCTCCAAGATTCAAAATCATCTGACACACTTCTATCCCTAATCACTTCAAATAAGGGGTAGTCAACCTACATGAAATTTGGCCAAACAGAAATCAAAGTATTTTATTTAATAGTTCAAATATGCTATAATTTAAAACTGCTTAGAGGGAAAAAAACTGCAAAAACAAAATTTCCAGAGAAGTACTCATGTGGCATTTCAAATACACATGGAAGGACTGGAAAGATGGCCCGGTGGGAAACATGTTTGCTGCAAAAGCATGAAGACCTGACACACATGTACACATATGTAAACCACATGCACACACACATACACACACATACACATACACACACATACACATACATACACACACATACACACACACACATACACACATACACACATACACATATACACACACATACACACACACACATACACACACACATACACACACATACACATACACACACATACACATACATACACACACATACACACACACATACACACACATACACACACATACACATACACACACATACACATAAACACACACACATACACACGCGCACACACACACACACAAAGAAAAAATATGGAAAAACAAACATATACAACCAAAAGGAACTGACTTTAACACTGCTAATTTTCAACTGGTTGACTGCAGCATGTAATGAACATTGAATCCTCTAAAACAGCTGTAGTTCACTCTCAGTCACTGCGCACACCAACAAACATTATCTGATATTAAAAAAATTTGGAGTGAATCCAATGGGAAAAACTGGTTAGTCTGAGTAATAAAATTAAATCTTTATTAAAAAAACAACAACAACAACAAAAAGACAGTAAGTGAGACCTAGACAGAGATTTCAGTGGTTAAAAACCTGTTGCTTTAGCAAGGGACCTAGGTTCAGTTTCCAACACCCCCATGGCAACTCACAGCCGTCTCTAACTCCAATTCCAAGGGAATCTGACACCCTCTTCTGGCCTCCACAGGCACTGCAAACATGTGATGCACAGACGTACACGCAGGCAAAGAAACATAAACATAAGATAAAAATTTTTTAAATTTAGTAAGTCATCCCCTCGATTTTTGAGGCAGAAACTCACCATCTATCTTAGACTGACTTTAAAGTCACCATGCTGAACTTGAACTCGGGATCCTTCTACCTTGACCTCCCACACACGGAGACTTCAAGCGTGCACCACCCTGCCCCACCAAAACAACAGTAACAGACAAATACCCAAAGCCGCACCCAGCTAAGGGGACATTCATTTCTAAAATACGCTTTCAGTTCTTCTACCTGGAGTGCTTTGTAAGAGCAAGTGTCAACAGAAGAGGTTGTATCGGCACCAAGTGGTGCCCACCCTACTGAGGCACTAGCCTGGTCCTTCTGCGCAAGTCATCTTAGCAATATGCATACATATCATCCCTCTCCTCTGATAAATCAATGACAAACTGAAATGCTATCACAAGATGAGTATAAATGCCTCTGATAGTGGCTTAAGGGAGTATAGACTGGGACCTTGGAAAACATGACCCATACAAAAGCCTTCAAGTTATATAATTCTAAGCACCTTTTACCCAATTAATACATATGTCACAAGTTAAATTATATCTCAAATTCAAGGTCCTTCTGGACATCCAAGGCTCTCTTCAAATATCACTTCCATTCACGGCTTCTCAAGTTCTTATTAAAGGAAATTTATGCTTTCTTTGGCTGTATCTGCCTCCACAGCTCTCTGTCTTAGCATTTACTAGATGTCAAATATGGGAATCCTTCTTGTACATTATTTATCTCTTCTACTAAATTTGGTGCACAGATCATTTTCATGTCGGATTCTCCAAAGTACAAAATATAATGTTTTGCACCCCAAAAAAATGAATGTACACTTACAAAGGTGAATCTAAATTCTTCTCCTTCCAGCCATGGCATCTAGTGACAACATGAAAAGACCTTGGCTGTGAACAGGCGGGACTGTGTTAACACCAGCCACAGTGAACATCCCCGATTAAGTGGTCTGTGCAGGCGTAGTAACTCGAACAACTGAGAAATGCGTAATTCAACTTCCGTACAATTCCCAGTAACTCCACAGAGGAATACTATTCCTACCTGGAACTTGTAGAAGAATATCTGTGAAACTGGCCTTGCCTATTTCTTCTCGGATATTTAAACTCCTTTTATAATCCGTGCCCTCTTCTAATCTACGTGTAGGGACCATTTTCCCACTTAAAGCAAAGCAAAGCAAAGGATAACCGGGTTACAATCCACAACCCCAGAGAAGCTACATAGGTAACGAGGAGGACCCTAAGAGGGACTCATGGATTGCCACGGGAAGAACAAAGGGTTAAGATCTCCTGGGTAAACTGGGAGGGGGGTAAAGGAGAGGATATGGGGATGGGAGTATGAGGGATAAAGATGGCTGAGTTTGGGGAGGGACGGAGAGGGAGAGCAATGAGATATCTTGACAGTGTGAGCCAGTAGGGGTTAGGAAGATACCTGGTGCTAGGGAAATCCCCAGGAACCCACAAGGATGTCCCCAGCTAAGACTCATAGCAATGGTGGAGAGGGTGCCTGAACTGTCCTTCCCCTGTACTCATATTGGTGACTACCCTAATTGTCATCCTAGAACCGACATCCAGTGACTGCTGGAAGCAGATGCAGAGACCCACAGACAAACACTTGGCCGAGCTCCTGGAGCTCAGTTGAAGAGAGGAAAAAGGGATTATAGGAGCAAAGGAGGTCAAGATCATGATGGGAAAAACCAGAGACAGCTGACCCGAGTTAGTGGGAGCTCACAGACTCTGGACTGACAGCTGGGGAGCCTGCGTGAAATCGAACAAGGCCCTCTGAATGTGGATGACAGTTGTGTGGCTTGATCTGTTTGGGGAGCCCCTAGTAATAGGACCAGGTCCTATCCCAGGTACATGAACTGGCTTTTTAGAGCCCATTCCCTATGGTGGGCTACCTTACCCAGCCTTGATGCAGAAGGGAGGGGCTTTAATCCTGCCCCAACTTGGTATGCCAGATTACCCAAGGAGGCCTTACCCCCTATGAGGAGTGAATGGGGGTGGGATGGGGGAGGTGGGAGGGAATGAGAGAAGGAGGGGAACAGTGGTTGGTAAGTAAAATAAAAGAATTAAATTAAATAACTTAGAAAAAGAATTCAGGTGTCCTTAGTAATTTGCCCTGGCCAAGCAAACACGGCAGGAGCTGTTACATGCTAGAACTGAGCGTAGGTCTCAAGAAGCCTTGGGCACTTCCTTTCTCTTTCTGTCTTAGAATCACACTGTTGCCCTTGGCCCTGACTGGCCTAGTAGATCTTGACAGAGACAAAAAAAATCTTGCCTATCAGCTCACATGATGTCCACCCGGCCTCTGAGAGAGACAGGTATCTGATTTACAAATGATACAACACACATGAAAAATAAACCCGACACTGCCTATTTGGGGTGCAGAAACATAGGGATAAAGCTAGGGCTGAGCTGGTAACGGCTTGCTGGTTAGCTTTCACAGTACCAGGAGGTGCTGTGCAGGCTGCTGGAGGAGAACTGTCCTCCACAGTCTCAGTTAGCTGTGCGCCCCGCACACCACACTGCTGTGGTGGTTTGAATGAGAATGGACCTCATGTACTTGAATGCTTGGTCCCTGGTAGGTAGAACTGTTTGGAAAGAATTAGGAGGTGTGGCCTTGTTGGAGATGTGTCACTAGGGGGTGGGCTTTAAGGTTTCAATAGTCCATGCCATTCCCATCTGGTGTCCCCTCCCTCCCTGTCTACCCACCCCCCACCCCCATCATGTGGCTGTTGTCTCAAGATGTGAGCTCTCTACTTCTGTACATGCCTGCTGCCATGCTCCCCACCATGATGGTCATGGAATAAACTAACTCTGAATCTGTAAGTCCCAACAAGTGTTTTCTAAATCACCCTGGTCACGGTGCCTCCGTCCAGCAATAGAAAAATAACTAAGACAACTACCCATCAGTCATACAAGATGCACCTGCTGTTGTGACTGTTAGAGGGATAACCAACCGTTCTCTGGCTGCTCATGGACAAGAATCCACACCTGCTGCTGCAAATGTGGTAACAGTCCCAAGCAGGGAAACTGCCAAGTGTTCTGCTAAACAGACATGACATGCCCACCAAATGACCTTCTAAATAATGGTATTTATGCCAATGTATGAGTGCTCCTGTTAGCCTCGGTTAGAGGAGCTCTTTTCGTAATGTGCAGTGGTAGCTGCAGAGAGTCCTAACTGGTTAAACCACAGAGAATAACTGACTGTTGACTGCTCAGCCATAAATGGAGCATTACTATCACCCCACCCAAGCCTCTAGAAATATTCCTAAAGAGGGGAAAGAAAGGATGTAAAAGCCAAGGGCAGAGTGGAGTGTTGTGGACTATTGTCCCCTGGACATGACATGGCCATTGTGCTCCTGGAAACATGGCAGCTGAGATTACCTGCACAAGATTGGGCATGTCAACATTCAGTCATGGGGAGAGGGCAGGCTAACAAGGCCACCCTTCCTTGGAGGCTTATAGGCAGCTAACAGTTGCTGAGAGGCAGGTGATACATTCTCATTGTTTCTTTGGGATGTACAGGCAGACAATGGTTGTTTGGAGAAGGAAACACATTTTCATCAATGGCGTGACTACAAGTGGTTGTCCATGTTCCTTTAAATAACCCTTCTTCCATAATCCTGTAACTCACTGATATTCATTCATTCATTCATTCATTCATTCATTCTCTCTCTCTCACACACACACACACAAATATATTCATGCACATAAAGTAACTTTTAAACACTCAAATTGCAATTTTTTCAAATGCATTTTTTTTCTGAGTCTCCTTGAACATAGTGATTGGTCGCTAGTTTGTATAGATGGTAAATTACATTAGAAAGCAACCTAGAACTTAATCAGTAAATCTAAGCCCACAGTCTGGTTTTATCATCTGTGTCTGAGACAAAAATTTTAAATCTCTGATTCTAATTCCTAATGTCTTTATTGGAAATTGATAGTACTCCACCTGATAGGACGTTTGGAACCACTGGATTCTAACTGGGTCAGCTAAGCAGTGTGAATATGCTAAAACATTAAGCGTTAAGTAAGGCTGGAGAGATGGCTTAGCCGTTAAGAACACTTGCTACTTTTGTAGAGGACCCAGGTTTGTTCCCAGCATCTATGTGACAGCTCACAACTATATGTAACTCCAGTTCCAGGGGATTCAATGTCCCACACGGGGCATGTACATGCAACACAGTCAAAACACTCATACGCACAAAATAAAAACAAAGAAATCTTAAAAGACTAAAATAAATAAAAAGTTCAATTCATTCACTAAGTTTTACCTGACTTTCTACGGGTATCAGGCTGTAGGCGAAATGCCAGGAAAAAGGAAACAATTGCTCATGACGCTACCCACAACCTCCATCTACTCATAATCCACGGCCCTCCAGTTATCATGAAGGGAGCGCTTGTACTTTAACTCCCCACGTGCCCCCAGAAGCAGGCCGTGCAGCCACGTCACCTTTAGACGCACGGACGGACGGACGGACGGCTAAAAGACTCACTTGACAGCTCACGTCCATTCCTGCCTCCAGCAGCACCTGCACAACCGCCTTGTGGCCGTTGCGGGCAGCGAGGTGAAGCGGCGTGTGCTTGCGGGTGTTACAGCTCATTAGGTTCGGGTGCGCGCTGATGATCATCTTCACCACCCGCAGCCGTCCGTACAGCGCCGCCAAGTCCAGCGGGGTTTCGAGTTTGCTGTTCCTGATCGTGGGGTCCGTGAGCTCTTCCAGGAGAACGGCAACCACTTCCGAGTGTCCGTACTGAGCTGCACAGTGCAGGGCGGTTTCGTTCTCATTGTTCTATGTAAGGCGGAGATACAAAAGGCCATGTCTTCAGAAATGTAATGAAATTAGCTATCAGACACAATAATTTATAACTTGGCATGTTTGGAAATGTAAACTCAAATGTGATATATGTAGCAAGTATATCTAACTGACTTTTATATTGGATAAAAGTAATCATCACTTATTCCATCAAAATCATGTTTTAATTTTATCACTTCAGTATGAAAAATCAAACTTTTCTCTGCAGCACACAGTCCAGCTTCCAAGAATGATGATTTAGCCATGATAGTTAATGGCCCTGCTGGGTCCAGATGGCCAGTGTTCCCTGCACTGTACATGCATCAGTTATATTTGTTAATAAGGAAGATTAATAACAATTATACTTTTAATGGTTGACTTTGCACACAAGACTTGAGATGATAAATTCTTGATGATGAGAGATTTACAGAAATGTTACCCAAATTGTTTCATTTTATTTTAAATAAGTAGAAACCACTGCTTTTATTATAAATATGATCAGTTGTATGATATTTTGTTTGTGTTCTGACAAATAAAGCTTTCCTGGACATCAGAGAAGCAGAGCAGCCAGCCACCAGAGACTTCTTACCTCTAAGAACTCTCAGACCGAATGGAGCATCCTGTCTCTGAATCCTCAGACTGAATGGGGACGATCCTGTCTCTGAATCTTCAGACTGAATGGGGCTGAGATCCTGTCTCCACCTGCCTTATATTTCTACCTTTACTTCCCTAGTGCTAGGATTAAAGATGTGCACCACCATTGCCCAGCTCTGTTTCTCTTTTAGACTGGTTCAATCTCGTGTAGCTCAGGGTAGCCTTGAACTCCTGATCTTCCTGCTTCCTCCTCCCAAATGCTGGGATTAAAGGTGTGAGCCACCACTGCCTGGCCTCTATGGTTAACTAATGGCTAGCTCCGCCCTCTGATCTCCAGGCAACCTTTATTGTCAGAACACAAACAAAATCTCATACAACAGTCAGTAATAAATATAAATAATTGCTTCTCTTCTTGGCAAAAAGAATGAGGAATCCTGTCCCTAAGAGAAGATGATAGCCTCCTTTTGAAAACACAGGTAAAAACCAAGCCTCAACTCACACCCAGACAAGTAGCCAAGAACACCAGTGTACAGCATTTGCAGCTGATAAGAATTCCTATTGAAAAACCAAAGAGATTTTTCTAAAAATTTAACTAGGTTTTTGTTGTTGTTGTTGTTGTGTTTTGTTTTGTTTTGTTTTTTAATGAATTCAGTAACAAGGCAATTGACCCTTCATACTATTTTGGCAATTGACATGGGTAGATGGGGGTCTTGGTATGTCAAGAGGTGGCAGAGTCCGCCAGGAGAACTGTGAATGAGAAATGTTAACAACAGAAGTGAAATGGCACTGAATTAGGGCTCTAGAAAGATCAGCTGCCCTTACCACAGCCATCATCACAGTTAACTGTTGCAGGCATCGGACACAGTCTCGGTTCATGTATCTACTATCTCAACCCTTGTTATAAGATGGGAACTGTCATTATCATGACTCTCACCTGGAGGGTGAGGCCACTAAGGTACCAAAGAACTGAACAACAGGTCTTTGATTACACAGCCACTCCGTGGTGTGTACGGGTACCATGAAGTGAGAGATTGTTGCTCGACGTCTCTTTGTATTTCCCCAAAGCCTGCGGTGCAGCAGCATCACCTCAACTCATTCCACAGCTCACGTCTCTTCCAACCTCCAACAAGACCTGCCCAACAGCTTTGGGACCGCTGACGACAGTGGTGTGAGGTGACATGTAGCCCAAGATTGGAACTAGGTAGCCCAGACCTGTCAAGTCTGAACCATCAACATACCAGTGGTGACGTCACACACTGGCCAAACAACTACCAACTTTCCAACACCGTCTCCTTTACCCCTATGGAGATCTTACACGGTTGGTATTAATATAGCTACTTCATGGGTAAGGAGACTAAAAATGAAAAATGTCACACTCCAGCAAAGAAGAACCGGGATCTTTTGTACCTGTCAAAACCTAAAGCCTACGTCCTCGCTGCCTCCATCTGTGGCTACAATGCAATCTTAAAATTTTCCAGAGATTTCACCCAAAGAGCACTGAGCTGAGAGAAAATAGTAGCTCTATATTTACTTCTTATATAGTAACTCCTATAGAAACAAATGAAAAAGAACAATTCAAACCCAAACAGAGCTTAATCTTCCAGGGGAAAAAAAAAAAAAAAAAACCAGGCTTGTGCTGGCCTAAAGAAAAATACAAACCAGTAAATTAAGGAGCTAGGGGAAAGATTTGAAAACTTAAAAGAGGAGTGGCTTGGTGGGGTGGGGTGTGTACAGAATCCAGACAGGGCAATGGGAGAGAGAAAAAAAAAACAGAGGCAATGTACTCTTTAGAGACAGTGGATAAAAAGCTGGGGTCAGGCAGACGGGAGGGAATCTACAGAAGATATTTCTCCCGCTGTTCGTAAAAATTAACCTTCTGCTTAGTTTGGTGTTTTAGTATAATTTCCATCCTCATACAGACTGACTACATATAGTTTTAGACTTCCTAATTTTTCAATCTGACTGTTCTACAAGCTTGATAAGAGCCCCCAAGCTTATTACTCTAACACATGAAAATATGACATAAAAATATGCTTCCTGACCAACCCAATTTCCCCTTGGTCTAAAAAGGACTGAATCTCATTTTTCAAACTGTAATATCTCTCTGAGAAAAAGGAAAGCCAATTATGAAGTAATGACGTCTCAAAGATCTCTCTACTTTTCCACAGCCCATAGTCTAGAAAATAAGAACAAAATTGTAAGTTCTTCTAGTAATACCAATTAGTGCTATTCAAATCTCAGGAGAAATTATCTCCATCATTAAAGACCTATTTAGGAGACAATGTTCACAGGTTTTTATCCACAATCAACATATGCTTGGGCCTTCTTATCCATTGAGACTACAATTGTGGAATCTTTAAAAAGGCAAGATTACATGCTTGTGTCCACACTCACTAACAGCCTAAAAAGAAACATCTTACTCAAAATGAGTAGACAGTGATGATGTATCGATTAATAATTGCTAGTGTATCTATAGAGAACATTCTTTAAAGGTTCTCAATCCTTCATTTTTAACCAGATAGATATTCTCTGAAAACTCAAGAGACTTACAGAAAATGAGCAACAGGAGGAAATAACTGAAAAAAATCCATTTACCCAAAGACCTGAGTTCAAAGAGAAACAGCCAACACAAGGGGAGTTCAAGCTCCAGCAAATGGCAAAGACAAAGTAATTTAGAGATAAGGGGCCTCTGATTTTTGCCCCAGTAGTAAATTAAAGAGAAAAATAAAGACAAGGTAGGAGAAGAGGCAGGTGAACATATACAGAACCCACAGAACATGAGAAGAAAAGAAAAGAATTTGCCATACTTTCTACATTGTTGCCACATGGTACCAGAGTTTGTCTTCCTTATTCTTATTAATTAATTGTGGAGATCTTCATACATGAGCGCTGCACCTACACCACACCCCCACCCTTCCCTTCCCACCTCCAGCTCCTCCCCTGCGGCCCCTCCCTACCAAACCCTTTACCCATTTGGCATGTATACCCATTACTCATGTACACGCATGAGTCCGGGATGTCCTGACCCGTTGGATGCCATCGCCTGCGTTTGCATCACTGCTTTTGTACAAAACAGCATGGTGAACAGAATCCACCTGGAAGCGTTAGTTTACCCCATTCTCAACTCCTTTGATCCCGGGACCACCCTCATCTGTGTTATAAGAACATTGTCTTCTCTATAAACCCTGCACTGCGGTTCATAAACCAAGAGATCACATGTAGGGAGCTTTTTTTAAATGTCAAAATGTAAGACTGACTGCCTGAATTATTTTTGAAAATAGACTCCCTGATATTTTTAATCTGGATGTTTTATAAGCTCAGTAGGAGCCCCAAGGTTATTTTAAAGCACGAAAATACGACATAGAAAAACATGCTCTGCTAACTGGTGTTATTAAAACTTACAGTATATACCAACCAATATTACCACAATCCACAATTTCAGCTACTTATACTCAGCAAAGGTCTGAAATATTAAATGGAAAATTCCAGAAATAGTTCTTATGTTCTAAATCACATGCTGATCTGAGCATGATGAAATCTTGAGCCATTCCGCTCCATCTCAGTTCTGACATGAATCATCCCTGGCAACACGTAATGGTCATCTCATCCATCAGATCCGATGTGCTACTGCAGAGCTTGTGTTCAAGGGACCCTTATTTTACTAAATGACCCAGAGCACTGAAGCGGTGGTGCAAACGAGGACCATGAAGAAAAACACAGACGGACAAACAAACTCTGGCACTATGTGGCAGCACAGCCAAAGTATGATAAAAGCATTAAATGAGTTGTTTTTTTTTTAAAAAAAAAAAAAAAGTCACTTGATAACTACTGAAACATGACATAAACATTAGTGCTTTTCCCAAGTAACAATAAGAGCATTTTGAAATGGAATAGCTTACAAATGCTTTCCAAAAGAAAATCTGAAGTGACATATGGGATTATTAGTACTAAGATTTCCATCAGGGAGCCGGGTGGTGGTGGCATATGCCTTTAATCCCAGCACTCGGGAGGCAGAGGCAGGCGGATCTCTCTGTGAGTTCGAGGCCAGCCTGGTTCCAGGGAAGGCGCAAAACTACACAGAGAAACCCTGTCTCGAAAAACCAAAAAAAAACAAAAAACAAAAAACAAAACAAAACCATTTCCATCAGGGTATTGGACAACAATGTACCCCACATGGGAAAGAGGGGACAACCATGTAAGAAGTCAAAGATCCTTTTCAGAAAGCACAATGAAACACTAACTACGGTGCATAATTTCAATGTCATGACTGTAATTGACTAAGGATCTGAAAACCCTTTTAAACGTTGACTACATTTCTTAATAGATGCATCATGGGCAAATTCTTCTTCTCTAAGGTCATGGCCCCAGACAGACAGCAGAAATGATAATTCCTACGTCACCAGGCTACGGTAGGGATGAAGGGAATGTAGATGCAATGTTCTGCACAACTTCCGCAACCCGGCAAACGCTCCGTAAGTAATGGGATGTAGGATGGCAACATCAGTGTGAAGACCTAGAATCAGAGTTCAAGTTTGGGTCACCCGGAAGCATGTGACCTTAAACAAGTTACTTAACTTCCCTGAGCTTGGTTTTTCATCTATAAAATAGGAAAGATAATTTCATTTCAGAAAAGAATTAAGTAACATTGTGCAGGTGGAAGTACTTAGAACAATGACTGACTTCCTTTAGTCCTCAGTTAATGTTGATTTTCATTTCTTCCCGATGTTGTTGGAATACATAAAAGTTCCTAATTAGCTAGAATATTTATGTACCATTGGGGGGGGAGGCTAAAATTCAAGTTACTTATAAGAATAAAATCCCCACATCTGACTCTCGGAAGTAACGGTATAGAGTGCGAGGACAGGTTTCAAATTAAAAGTCCCAGGGTGTGGGGAGGACAGCTTGGCAGGTAAAGACCTAAGCTCCATCCTCACAACCCACACTGAAGACAAAAAAAAAAAAAAGAATCAGGCATGCTGGCACAGGCTTGTAGTCCCTGAACAAGCAGAGGCAGGAGGGTCCCTGGGCTCACCAGCCAGCCCGAAAATCTTGTTAGTGAGCCCCAGGTCCCAAACAAAGCAGGCAACATCTGAGGAATAAGACCAGCCTCAGCTTCCACACGCACATCCACACAAGTGCCTGTGCACCAGGGCACACACAAGCACACACACACACACACACACACACACACACACACACACACATCCAAACACACACTGGTCCACACAGCTACCTCAACACGTGCCAGCACAGGCACACACACACACAGAGACACCAACAACCGAACAGTCTCAAGAAATGTTCAACTTGTTGCCAACAAAACAGCAGCACACAGTAACAGAAATGCAAAAAAAAAAAAAAAAAAAGAAAGAAACAAGAAAAAAAAGAATTTTTAATTCCAGTGTCCTTAAGAGGAAATTTTTTCATAATTCGATCAATGTTCAATATTACCAAAAGCAAATGTTTCTCTCAAATCATACCAATATAGTTATGCCATCTGAAAATTTCAACTTTCAAATATAAATGAACTGGATGTTTCTTATTTTTGTGTCATTTAAGAACATTTGTTTATGTGCACTAACATCCCTTTAACCTTGGGCTGTTTTCACACTTGTACTCTGCAGACAGTTTTAAGGATAGCCACCAGATGGCTCATCCTGTAAAGGATCGAAGTTCTGCCTTCTCGGGACCAGAAAAGGATGCTCACAAATTTCCTTTTAGGATAGGATGACTATAAAGATAGTCATATCTGTCCTTTTTAAAAAGACTTGAACGCATTCTAATTTTGAAATCCTACATTTCGGTAACATCACAAACCCCAAATTTTAATTGTCATAAAAAATTAACGTGCTTTCCCAACAAATAAAATTCTTTTTGCTGATTAATCCTTTCAAAATTGCATGTGGTTATAAATTTTTTCTTTCTGTTGTTTCAAGCTAGTGATACTTTCCATTCTTTTTTACTCTCAATTTCAGCCAAAGGTCTGCAAAGTCTATAGCTATTTGAATAATATGGTAATTGTCCTTTAATTAGAAATGCTTGTCCTACAGTAATCTATTTACATCGGTATTGGACCACTGCCAACCTGCAGCTTAATACCATGGTTGTAACTCAATTGTTGGACTGCATGCTGATTTCAAATATAGTTTTACAAAATGGAAACAGTAGGGGGCATGCAGAGCTCGAGAAGTCTGTTACACTGTATAAGGAGACCATAGTCTACTCTTTCAAACCTGCACTCTTCCCTGTTTTAATGCTCAGAGGTGAATTCCTTTCTAAGTATGTTCATTGTTTATAATACAGATACTATGTTCTTGCAAATACTCTGCCTTTATCTGCCATGATTATAATGCTCTGTGGTCTGTGGTGTTCACCTTACTCTAGACATCTCTCTCTCTCTCTCTCTCTCTCTCTCTCTCTCTCTCTCTCTCTCTCTCTCTCTCTCTCTCTCTCTCTCGTGTGTGTGTGTGTGTGTGTGTGTGTGTGTGTGTCTTTTGAGGGAATTTTTAACTAACTATGAGTCTAGAAACTGTGTGCATTGTATTTTACATATTGATTCCCAAAAAATATACTTGACTGTGAAAATGTTATGTAAATGGAAAGCATTATGCAAATGATCATTGTAAACATTGTTTTAGCATTTAAAATTTTATCAAAGAACACTAATTCTCATTACAAACATAAATACTGTTCTATCTTTAAATATTCAGTAGATAAAAAATGGATGATTATATTAGGCATGCAAAAATTTTACAATGATTTCCTTTATGTGAGATATTTTTCAACCAAGTATCTTCCCAAATGCATTAGTGCCTGTGCATGATATCTAAACCTATAGTTTCTGTGCCTCACATCCAAACCCATCTTGCCTGTGCCTCACATCCAAACCCATAGTTTCTGTGCCTCATATCCAAACCCAAAGAATTGTTCAAATTCTTCCTTTAGAAAATTCAGAAGTAGAATGATTTTTGGCAAGGTAAAGATAAAATTTGTCAATATTTCCATGTGGCTTTGCCTTTGCAAAGCTTGAGAGTGAATTACAACGTGAACAAATGTTCGGCGAGGGCACCTGTTCATTGACTCTGGAATGTGACGGTCCATGATGGATGAGAATCTTCACAATCTCCACGTCTCCTTTCCAGGCAGCCAGATGAATGGGAAAGTAACCTTTGTTGTCGGCCACATTTGTGGATGCCTCATACTGAAGTAGCTTGAGAACAATGTCCCTGAGGGGAAAAGTAAACAAAAAGAAAAAAGAAAACAACAGAAAAGAAAACAGGCTGAACAACACAGATTTTATTAGAGTACTGTGAATGCTTACTATAGGCTAGGGGGCATTTATAACAGTCACTACAATTTAAGACTGGGATTAAAAGTTTCACAGTTGACATACTACTTTAGTTAGAAAATACTCAAAGGCTCTCCCAAATCACACATATACATCACACACACACACACCATATACACACAAGTACACACACACAGATCATACACGCACATACACACATATGAATATGCATATAGGCAGAGCATTGACTAAGCAATAAAATTACATAATAGAATGCATTTGGACAACGCATATCTTATTTTGTTAAATGAATGAGTTAAGTCAATAAAGTGTTACATCATTACCTCCTCCTGTTTTGAGAATGAACTATCTTTCCAGATAATCCATACCTAAGAACTAGCCTGAATCAAAAGCTGAAGCCATAAGCAAACGCCCTATTACCAAAGACTAAAGTTATCGTGTACCAAGATAAATTTAGGGGGTTTAAATGTCGCCCCTAGAGAGAACGGGAATGAATGAGTTAAGATGTATATAAAAGAGAAATTTAGGTCTGTGGATAAGGGAGCTAACAACCTAAGTATAGTACTAGATCACGGTTGAAAGACAAACTTTGGTAGCTGTTCAGCCACAGCACAGACTGTGATGGAGTGTCTGATCCATCCTGCTTTCTTCTTTCTCCTGCAAGCCCAGGAAATGGCCCCAAGAATGAAAGTCACATAAGAGAGACATTCCATCGGTGGCGAAGTCTCGGGACAACTCACATGCTACCCATAGGCTTCTATATTTAAAACCCACCAGACTCCCAGAGTAAAAACCTTCATTGAAATAATCCCAGGAAGAACGGATTGATAATTATTAGCATATATTATACTGAACTTTGTATATAACAACCCCAAAATGTAATTCTAAACTAAAGTTGCCTTTTCATTTGGCTGCATTTAGACACAAATTCTAATGATTCATTAAGTGAAACTTCAGACAGACACATGTGTAAAGGCAGGTAAAAACACTTACGTTATACAATTACAAATTAAAGTTGATCCTTAGGTTTAAAAAATCCTCCAATTATTATTTCTATAATAATCTCATGAGGTTAAGCTAAGAGTAATAAATGAGAAAAATAAATGGCCATTTAAAAAGAAGTGAGGTTAGACTCCCAATAGCTCACGAGAAACGGATGTAGCACAAAATAACAATAAATGGTAAATCACACTGTCAAAAATGCAGCCTAAACATCAGCTTCAGGATATATAAAATTGTGATGAAAAAAAGAGAGAAAAAGAGAATATATTATAGAAATACTTATGGGTTCTAAAGAATCTCAGTCTTCTAATGATAAGATTTCTGAGAAACTAAGACATAAATTATATCTCTTTTAAGAGCTGATTGTATTTTATGTGTAAGTATATGTGTGTCCATATATACATAAGTATATATGGGTGACAGTGAAGACCACAATAAGTCAGAGTCCCTTGAGCTGGAGTTACAGGCAGTTATCAGCCACCCAATGTGGGTGCTGGGAACAGGTCCTCTGGAAGCGCTCCTAACTGCTGAGCCATCTTTCCAGGCCCATACATTATTTCCCAACATGTCCTTTAAAAATTACAATTTAACAAAATCTGAATTTAGAAGACTGGGATTTGTGACTCGGGTATGAGAACTACCCAACTTTTAATTTTAGCATCATTTTCTTTTCCTTCCTGGAAAAGACATTAGAACAACAAAGCAGTATTTACTGCTGAAACCTGGTAAGATTACTAAATGGGATTACAAAGGTCACCTGATAACTAGTAACTCACTGTGTAAGCATGAGCATTTGTGTCAAATAAGAACACAAAGAAGTAGAAGTAGAACTCAACATTGACCCAGTTCACATGATTCTGTCTCTGCCACATGAGCGCTGTTCTAGAGTCTTCAATTCTGAGATAAGAACATGATGAGTGAGGAACGGGGATCCCATCAATAGTTATGAATAAGAAAAACCCACTAAGAATCTGGCTTGAAGTCCCAAATCTCCACTAGTTAATAATTTAGCTACCTGAAGCAAATCAAGTATTTTCCTTGTCTCTTTCACTGTTAATATGGAATTTAGATATCACACTCTGCTATCAGCTTCAGAGGGTTGTGATGTGAATCCAATGAGAAAGTTACAGCTGTGGATTCTACAAATCCAAACTACTCTCAGGGAGGGCTGTTGTACTGCTGAACAATTTCAGTGATTTTTTTTTAAATAAAAATGAGTTAGCACTTAAAAGGTAAAATAAAACCAAAGGAGGCAGGTCAAACTAATTACCAAATTCTAAGTAGAATTTTTCCTAGAATAAAATTGCTCCAAATTCATAGTAAAGCCTTTAATTTTATTTCTTAATATATATGCAAATAAAAACAATCTTTAGATCTTCATAAAAATTGTTCCTTAGTTTTGTATATAGTTTGGTTTTATGTCCAGGAGTTTATGCATTAAATTTATTTCCCATTACAAGATACCCAATCTAACTATAGTATCTAGAAACAGGCCCTAGGGGACATGAATAGATGTAAATAAGGTAATTGTGGTAGAGCATCCTATGGATACCACTGGTTTTATAAGAAAGACAAGAAACATAGACATGTGGTAACAATGGTCACGTGGTAACTTGAGTCACCTTGGGACTCTGCCATTACGAATGACATCACTAGATTCGGGTCTTTAACTCTACACAAAATTAAATTTCAGGCACTTTTCTATAGCTCCTAAATTAAAAGTGTAGTAGAATACCTACTCAGTATTCTTACTTTGATTTAGTTGAATCATATCTCACTTAGAAATACCAACAAATGTAGACGCCAATGGTGCTTTACTACTTGGAATAAATATACTGTTGTATTACTGATATCTGTAGAGTAACAAACAGTGAAATGATTCCTGTATTTTTCTTTTCTTTATAAAGTTACCTAACCTTGCATACCTCATCATAGTATAACACAGGCTAAAATAGGTAGATAACACAAGGAAACATTGATTGATGCACTCAAAGCATCTACTTCCTTTTACTCTTACCCAAAATTCAGAATTTATGCTCTGACTCGAATTTCGTTGGTATTTCTTAATAATATAGGTGTAAGCATTCATCATTTACCAAAAAAAATTTATGATTACATTGAAAATGCTTATTTTTAAACAGTGACTTATTCTAAACATTTGTACTGTATACATAATAGTATTACCATTAATACCTAAATCAGAAAGGGATAAACTATATGTTTATAAGTTACAAGATGATAATTAAATACTATCTTTTTTAATTTATTACATTAGTTTATTTGACTGAGGAGACACACATGTCATAGAGGTCAGAGGGCACCTTGCCAAAGCAGGTTGCGTCTTCCACCTTGTGGGTACTAGGGATTGAACCCAGGTCATCAAGCTTGAAGGCAAAACCTTTACCAATGGAGCCATCCTGCTGTTTCAATTGCTGTCTCCATTTTTAACTGTGTTTATTCAATTTCTTTGTTTTTCTGCAGTGTCAAGGGATTGAATCCAGGGCCTTGAATGTGTAAGTAAACGCCTGAGCTAACATGCCTGACATGTTTTACTTTATTCTGAGGAAAGGTCCTGCCAAGTTTAAGGATACTCTTCACTTTGTAATACTCTTGCCTCAACCTCCCAAGTACCTGGGAGTAAATATATGCTGCTCAATAAATGTGTATATCTTTAAATTTAAATTTTCTTTTAAGCTTTTATTTAATTGAGTTGTGGAACCTTATTCGGATAGATTAACTAGTGAACCAACTGAGTTTAGATTCAGTTTGAAAACACACTTATTAACTATAAGGTTAGACTTCTAATTGAATAAGCAAACACAACAAGGAAGTAATAAACTTCCACTCATCTTTCCTATGTGTATCTAAATGTATCATACCTAATGCTAATTAAATAGCCTTTTCATAAGGCTTATAAAGAGCAGATTAAATTTGGAGTACTTTCTATAATATCTAAACTTGAAGAGCAACAGAAATACTAACTCAGGTATTATTACTTTTTACCTTCATTTAGGTTGTATCTAATATCTTATTCAGAGTTGCCAACAAGTAAGGATACTGACTGTGCTTCATTCCTTGGATTAGATATTAAGTTACATTGATGACGTCAATAGATTAGCAAGTACCAAAGCAATCCTTGCATTTTACAAATAAAGTAACAATGTTTCTTATAGCCAGCATCCAATAACCGGGCTGTAAGATACAGCCAGCATCTGCTAACTGTCTGTAGTCCAGGGTTAATGGTGTGACTCAGTGACAAGGTACACACTTAGCATGTACAAAACCTGAATTCAATGCTTGCCCCAACACACACACACACACACACACACACACACACACACACACACACACACACACAAAGATGTTCTGAAATCCTAATATAAATGTGGTGGATGATGTCTCAGAAAAAGTAATTTTGTTGCCGAAGGCAAAATAACATATCAAATTAAATCAAAAAGTAATCCAATTTAAATAATTTCATTCTTTTTTGGCTTTAAGGTAATATATGTAAATTCAGATAAAAATACAAAATTGTAAGTACTAACTTTTCTACTTTCATTTGCATTCATGTTCTGGTAAATATGAAAGCATTTCTGATTAATATTAAAGATCTTGGGAAAAGTTCAGGATAAATTCTAGGCAAAATCAAAGTAATTGGTAGGACAGTCTTCGCTTTTTTTCTTTTTTCTTAACAAGAGCCCATGTCACCAGATTACAACCACCAGGGTTTATTTTGTCCTACTGCTTGTCAGTGAACCCCAAATAACAGCTTCATTGGCTGCCAAATTAACTAACCAACGAAACTCTCAAATTCCATACGGCTAGAGCTCAGACTCTCCCGAGGCTATCCACTTCTCTTGAAAGCAAATAAAGTCTCAGGGGTGTTCGGCGTGCCCAGAAGACTTGGGGACACACGCTGCATTCTCACTGAAGTTTCTCTACAGACTGAATTCACACTTCCAATGTCTAGATTGTGAAAAGAAAAGCAGTAAAATCAAAGACGCTTCTAGTTATTCCAACAACTTCAGGTATCTGATTATAAAATTTAAGAGTACTCCTTTCATTTAAAAAAAAAAAAGCTAAGAAAAAAGCAAAAATCAAAACTACAAACAGCTTACTCTCTGGATTCTAGCTCCAATTTAACATGGAATTTAGATTACAGATACTAGTCTATTAACTATTAAGTCCTAAAAGAGATAGAAGAATAAAAAATATTTTAACTCCACACATACCATACTATATACCATACATATCTCCAAGGAATAAAGACAATTTGTTGACACTTTGATTTAGTATACAAGAAGTATCACAACATGCCCAACAGAGTTTGAGAAATAAGACTGAAGAAAAATAAGAAGCAATTTCCTAATTAGAGAAGGGGAATAAAATAAAATATAAGTACTTGAGTTTCACAAAAATCTTGAGAAAGATAAAATTGTTTTTTGAAAAATAGCTAGGCATGCAATCCCAGCCCTTCGAAGATGGAAGACAGGAGGAGAAAGAGTCTCTCAAAGTCAGCTTGGAAGAATCACCCTTCCCAAAAGAAAAAAATCAACAACAGAAAAGAAAGGACAGAAAGGAGGGAGGGAGGGAGGGAGGGAGGGAGGGAGGCCCCTATCAAGGGAGCTGTGCCTGTAGCTTGGCAGGAGAGGGCTTGTCTAGCATGTATGAGGTCTGGATTCCCACCCCAGGCCTTAATTAACCAATTAGTTACAAAATGAAATAAGACAACAGTACAGAGGAGGAAAGGGAAATCAAACAGGAAAGAGGAACGAAGGAGAGAAAACAAAGGGGTAGGAGAGTATGGGAAGAGAGAGGGGACGGGGGAGGGGAAGGAGAGAAGGCCAGGCATGGATTCTATTCTCTTCTATTCAGAAGAGAATTAAGGGATCATGTTTGTAGTGTGAATTGTTTATACCACTCCTAGTAGATTTTGTTCTATTGGCCATGATTTTCCTGTCATTTGAAGGTAATAACTTTCCATTTTGTAATTACAAATGACCCAGGACACCACCAATAGAGTACAAGTTCTATTGTGCTAACTGGAGACAAACTGCTCTGTAAGAAACAATGCATCCCAGGGTGAAAATGTTTCTCTATTTGTGGATTAACCAGTGTTGATACACAAGGCTCCCAGGAAAATGCACCAAAGAAGAGGAAATGGACTCAATTTGCAATGTGAAGGCTTAAGGCTGGTCACGTGTTGGGGACCAGGGTGTGGGGGGGAGCTATATTGAAAGCCAAAGAATAAAATACCGGGCCCTGCCACATTCTCCCCAGCTCTGTAAGCCCATGAACTTCAGCCTAGAGGCCACATTTATAGACACAATCCAGGAATCACAACAGCAACAAGAATGGACTATGCTCGTATGTCATCTGCTCAGGTTTACTAGAGAAAAATACAACCTGAGAAAGTGTTAACGGCCTATGCTCCGCGACAAGGGCAAAGAAAAGAAGAGGCATTCCTTTATACCTTCCCTGATATTTGTCTCTCCTTAAAAATCTCTCTTTTTACTTAAGACAGTATTATTTAGGATTCCATGAGAACATACTAATTGATGGTATGGGAAGATATCTCGGAAATACATAATGTGACATAGAAAAGCCAGAAAGAGGGGAGACACAGGGGAGGTAACATGGAGAAGTGAAAAAAAAAAAAAAGCATAGACTGTAACCAGAATGCTGAGATTCTCGGTACACCCCGGCCTCCCTGGAGAAGTGACCACTGCATCCTTTATCCGGAATACCCTGCTTTGTCCTCTAGGCAATAAGAGGGGGCGGGGGGGGGGGGGGGGGGGGGGGGGGGGGGGGTAAGTGGTATCTAACTCTAACAGTCTATTGGTAATTTAAAACATACAAGACTCAAGAAATATCCATCATCATCCAAATTTCAGAACTGCACCATAATACAGAACCAAGAAAAAAATACATAATGTATATATCAAAAATGTAACAGAGAGAAACAATGAAGAATATCTAGCCGACGTATTTGATACACACTGAACTGAGGCCTAAAAGTGTTATCGTTAACACAGCTTAAAGGTAAACAACGAGCACGTTACACACTTCTCCTGTGCTTTTTCCAAAGCACATGCAATAAGACAACACTGAGAAAAATTTCACCAGGAAGTATTTGAGAGACAAATGAGCTCATCAGATAAAATCAAAGATATGTAAGTATAGACTATCTGCATTGAACAGAACGCTTAAAAATGCCTAGCTGAACCCTATTTTCTTTATGCCAATCTTAGTGGTTACTGTTCAACTCCTTTAAATTATCTTCATTTTATATATTGGTGATAGGAACAAAGAGTTATTGCTTCCAGGCCATCATGTGTAAATCAATAATATTCGCTAAATAAACTTGCTGAAAATTGAGAGAGGCTGCAAGTCCTTACTTGCTTTCAGACAATTGAGAAGTGTTTATAGTGGCATTGTAAGAAAACAAGAAATGAGTGGAACTCAGAGTCAGGCCCAAGAACTGGATACACTGGGCCTCACAGAGCTTCCCTTCATCCGAAACCTGAACTCTAGACGAAGTGAAAAAGAAACATCATCATTTGTGACTTAACCTGATTTAATTTGTCTTGGAATCTAATCAATCAGATACAATAAGAATAAATAATAATTTCACCTTCAAAGGAGATGTGTGAGCAGAGCATGATGACTCACACCTGACATCTGCTTTTCAGAGGCACGGGAAGGGAGTCATGAGATTGAGGCAAGGTGGAAATATATAGGCAAGAGCTTACAGTCAAAAAGAAAATAATGACAGACAGACAAACATGTAAGCATATTTTCCATTCTATAGAAAAACAATTTAATAATAAAAATAACCCTGTCAAAACACTCAAAGCTAGACTGGATAGGAAGACACAATATAAAAAAGAAGAGAGAAAAATAAATGTGGTTTTGCAATCTGATACTAAGAATCAAAATAGCAAAACATTGCATTTATAATATTTTATGCAATTCAAATGATTCTTTAAATGTACCGATAATGTTAGAGTGATGTAGTAGGTTTTAAGAGAAAAACTGTTATGGTAATACATAACGACAAATTGTAAATTTTTTGAAGTTAGAGTTTTATGGTCACCAGGCAGAAGATCGAGTATAAATGAGGCCTGTGTGCTTCAAATTTAAATAAATATTAAGTGGAAGGAGATACACATATGCTTTTTTTTTTGGTTTGGTTTCGTTGCTATAGGTTCTCATGTAGCTCAGGCTGCCCTTGAACTCCTGATCCTCCAGCCTGTGCTTCCCAAGTGCTGGGATACAGGCATGATTTGATTAGCACACTCCATCCAAAACACTTTGAAAAGAGCCAAACCTGGGAAAACTAACTCGCATCTTTCCTGCAAAAGAAAAACCAAAAGGAAAGGGAGACACAGAAAGGGAGACATTGTTCTTCCGGTAGCAAAAGACAGGACCTCTGTGTCACCAAGAAAATGCATCACACTTTATCACCAAACCATTAGGTGACCCAGATAAAACACCAGCTATAAAGTACTGGTTGAAGCTATATGTCCTCTCAGGCCCCGTAGCATAAACTAGCATATTAATTAAAACAATAATTCCACAAAATCAAACAGTTTAGAGCAGAGAAAAAACTGATTGCGGATGACAGAGAAAACATCACATAAGCGCCCGTGGCTCATGGAGTCAGGACTCCAGCAAGAATCCACTCCTATGGTGAGTGGGTACAGGCAAATGTCAAGAGAAGTTAAGCAGTGGTTTTTAATCCCATTCTTTCCCTAAAACTACACAGGATTAACATGGTCCGGCCACTGCCTGCTTCCGACATTCACGCGTGATACATTTTACTACTTGTCAGATCACGTCTTTGAACTAAGATTCTAAATACATTCAGACTCAATGATAGTCAAACCAAGCTTAATTTGTCAGTGTTATCCTCCCTAAGACCAGAAGAAAGGCATCGACAGACAGAACTAATGTCATCACATGGAACGAAACACATAAAACTTCCAGCCCAGACAAGTGGCACTTACTTATGTCCATTTAAGGCCGCGTGGTGTAAAGCGGTGTAACCCGAGCTGTCCGTGCAGTTCACATTGGGACCTCGCCAGATGCTGCAAACAAAACAGAAGCGCAGAGTTAACAGTTAGGCAGAGTCACGCTCCCAAGAGCAAGAGCCACACAGTCCCACAGCAGGGGGTATGGAGCGTATGAAAACGGCAGTTTTGTAGGAAATGAATCCCATCTTTCATGCCTACCCCAGAGGGCAACTTCATTTCTTTGACGTAGAGAAATTCAACAGTGAGTGTAACCATCTTCAGAAATTACTGGCGAATGTATGTTCACTGCCATGCGTTAAGTGTGGGTCCAATGTTTCCCTCTTTCTCCCTATTGTTACTTAAGTATTAACATTCAGATACTCTATACTAAAGAGTCAAGATTTGTGACACTTGTCGCCCCTCTTTTAACACACTCACTCTGACATGGCAGAGATTTATGTGCGTTAGAACACATTTTCACACTATAGGAAGAACTTAAACTTTTCTTGTTGTCCTGTTGCTATGGAGAAAATGGAACCTGTATTTCATAAACTGCAGATAAACTGAAGATCTGGTCCACTGTAAGCCACAGGAAGATCCTAACAATTATGTACTTATTATTGACTTTACTATACAATATATTCTGGAGCTAACATGGAACTATAAAAGATCCATTCTATATTTGATCACTGCAATTAGAGAAATTATTTTTAGACTTTGAAAAAATAAAGCATTGGAAGATGCTTTTCTGAGATCAAGACAAAAAGGACTTTATCTGCTGTTCATGCGGACACAGAAATTATAAAAGATACTAATGACAAATTCATATTCACAAAATATTTATAATGCATTAACTCTAGGTCTCACATGTTAAGATAAGCATTGAGAACACAGAGTCATAAGCAATAGTCTGTCCTTATGAGAACATAGTCTGACTGGGTGTGGTAGCAGAGGCAGGCAGATCTCTGAGAGTTCCAGGCCAGTCAGGGATACATCTAAGATCCTGTCTCAAAAAGAAAAAAAATACAATTTAATGTCGGTGATAGATATGAAGTAATAATGAAACAGTATGAGGGTAACTCAGACCCCACAGAGCACGCAGCGCCACTGCTGAGAAAATGACGGACAGCTATTTCCAATAAGAGATCACAGCAGGCTTGTGCCACCAGACAGGGACAGTGAAAATGAGTAGAGTGCGCTGATTTAAGAGTGAAGTGAAAGAAGACTAAGACGCAGGGATCAAGTGGCGGTAAGTGGGGGGAAAGAAGACAGTAGTCTAAGGCAAGTGAAGGGGACAGACAGTACAACTAAGATGAGACAGGGGGAGAACATGGGGACAAGCTTGCTGAGAGGAGGGGA
The DNA here is from genome assembly GCA_902168405.1 of Peromyscus aztecus. Taxonomy (NCBI): domain Eukaryota; kingdom Metazoa; phylum Chordata; class Mammalia; order Rodentia; family Cricetidae; genus Peromyscus; species Peromyscus aztecus. The sequence goes on along the minus strand of CABHPQ010158232.1, from coordinate 11,177 downwards.
CGGAGAACATGGGGACAAGCTTGCTGAGAGGAGGGGACGGAGAACATGGGGACAAGCTTGCTGAGAGGAGGGGACGGACAACATGGGGACAAGCTTGCTGAGAGGAGGGGAGGGAGAACATGGGGACAAGCTTGCTGAGAGGAGGGGATGGAGAACAGAATGAAGAAACAGTAACAACAGGTTTGGAAGATGTGAATTTCAACTATCAACACATACACAAGGAAGAAAGGCCAGAAGGCTAAAAATAATACAACCATTCAAAGCACAGTTCCCAAAGACGCCACCTGAATCCAAAACCTGGCCCTACCACCTGCAAGGGGCAGCTTTGAAAAAGACCACTGAACCCTTCATTTGTAAAATGAAGATGACAATAATAACTCCATTTGACAGCCTCATTGTGAGGATAAGATAAACCAATACTGGTACAGCTCATAGGAAGTCTGGGTATGTGTGCTGGTAGAGACCTCTAACCTCAAGTCAGGAGACGAAGAGAGGACCATTACATGGCCAGCCTCAGTTACACAGTGAGTTCCAGACCATGCCTGACTACAGTGTGAAATCTGGTCTCAAAAAAATAAATAAACAAACAAACAAACAAAAACTTCAAAAAGCAAAACATCACATGCAACAACAATACTAGAACAAAATGCTAGTGTATAAGGAAATGCACAAATAAAATATAGCAATATTTGTGGACTAGAAAGATGACTCTGTGGTTAAGACCACTTGCTGCTCTTGCAGAGGACCTGAGATGGGTTCCCAGCACCATCATGGCATCTCATCGCCATCTGTATCTCCAACTACAGGGAAGCTGTGGTCCTTGTTTGACCTTCACATAATAGATATGCATAAGCGCGCGTACACGCGCGCTTACACACACACACACACACACACACACACACACGAGAAAACAAACCTCAATGATCTTAATAGAGAATGAAAAGTTGTTCCAAACGAGAGCTCACAACATAGCTAAATAAAAGACAGAGAGGGTCATTTCACAATGATTAAGGGCCCGATTTGACAAGAGGATAGAAAAATGTAAGTGTTCTTTTTTTACATATAACAACAGATCTTCAAAATATATTAAACAAAGCCTGGCACAACTGTAAATAAAAAAAAGCAAACCTATACACCTATAGCTAAAAAAAAAATTTAAACCAGCTCTCAATTGATAAAATAAAAAGAAAACCAGTAAGAGATTAAATATTCTCAACCAACTTTACCTAACTGAAATTTACGGAACATTCTATGCAATAATAACAGAATAATGAAAGTTTTTTTTGCAAGTACACTCAGGATATCTATCAAAACACAGCAAACTGTGGACCATAAAACAGTCCCAGTGCATGTGAAAGTATTCAGATCAAGATGCATTCTCTGACTCCAGTGAAATTAAATTAGAAATCACTAGCACAAAGGTATCTGGAAACCCCAGTGTTAGCAACTAAATAACATCTATGTCAAGGAGATAATAAAAGGAAATTGAGAAGTATTTTAAGCTAAAAGAAAACACACCTTGCAACAACTTTCCATATTAAAGTGTACCTAAAGGGAAATGTGTGCCACTAAAATGCCAATTTAGATCAGAAGGAAAGCCTCAAACTGGTTACCCCAGCTTCTACTTTTAGAAACAGAAAAACAGAGCTAGAGAGATAGTTCAGCCATTAAAGGTTCACACTCAATCTCTAAAGGACAAGAGTTCTATTCCCAGCACCCATGTCATCTAAGCCTGTCTCTCCAGGTTCCCTCTTCTGCCCTCTAATGGCGCCTGTATCACATATGGCATACACGTGCATGCACCCACATGTGCATTTGTGCATGCACATGCACACACACACACACACACACACACACACACACACCAGCAAAAACTTTAAATCATATAACACATTAGCAAAAAAAAATCCACTTAAAATAAGCATAAACCCTGAATACACATTCTCCAAAGGAAATAGAAAAATAGACAAGAGGTATATGACAAAAGCATGTAATTTCATTAATCACCAGATTTTTACCAATAATCAATTTCACAAATCAAAAACAGTATGAAATATTAATGCCAGCATTAGGATGGTTATTCTCATTCTTTTCATAGCTCTTCCTACAAAGTCAAAAAGTACTTTTAACAGTTTTGGGAATAAGTGTCTGTATACTGCTAGCAATGATATAGTTTCTATGAAAACATTATAGAGGTTTTTTTTTTAATGAATTAAAAATAGAACTTCAAATGGCCCAGCAATCACATTTCTGAACATGTATCAAAAGAAATAAAATTACCCTCATGGCAATAAAGATAACAACACTCCTGTGTGCACTAGCAGCATTATCTACAAATAGCAGAGACAGACAAACCACCTAAACGCCTGTCAACCAACAAATGGATATACTGAGTGCAGCGCATGCATATGTAGGACAATGTCAAAGGAAGCAAGACCTGCCACTCACTACAGCGTGGATGAGCACGGAGAACATCCCCCTAAGGGAAACAGCAGACACAGGAGGAGAAGCACTGTACGTCAATGTCGATGGAAGCACTATTCACAATACCCACGTAGGAACCAACCTAGGTGTCCAACAACCAAGAAATAGATAAAGAAAATGTGGTCTAGATGCACAATGGAAGTTGTCCAGCCAGAAGGAGAATGGAATTACATCACTTGTGAAAAGATGGATTCAACGCAAAAAATAATATCCAGCAAATTAAGCCAGTCACAGAACAAGCAGTGTCAAATTTTCCCTAACTTGTGCTTTCTAGATTTTTACAGAGACACCTAAAATGTTATGTATCTATTTTATATCAATACATACACATATATATTTACATAACATGAATGTTCAAATGAAACTAGACAAAAGGGACTAACGTATGGGGACAGAGAAGCACAGGGGAGAGTGTGCTCGACACACACACTTGCATGAAAATGTTCTTATGTAACAGTACCATGCATCTTCAAAATATCATTCATGATAAACAAGGGAGTCACAGTGGAAAGAACTCATTTTATAGGCTGCTAATTGAATTCAACAACATTCTTGAAAGCAACCACAGCCTAATCCAAATTTTTTTTTCAAATATGAATATTCTTTAACCCAACAACTCACCTTTGGGGAATTGGCATATATGAAATGGAAGTATTGATATAAAAACTCCAAAAAACGTATGATTTATAATTTTAATAATAGTAAGAAGACTATTATGAGCACTATCAAGAAGAGAAAAAATAGGATTCATCAGCACTATGCAATTCATTCACTATGGATTCACTGGACTATAGAATGTTACATTACTACCACAGTAAATAACTACTATCTATTTGTGTATACTTTGAAAGTTAACAAAACCATACTAAGTCAAAAAATGAACTACAAAATATTGTATCTGGCTCAGAATTCCAATTGTTTTATATGCGATAACTCCTTCACATCCACCTAAGACAAATACTCTTATTATTCCCATCAGACAGGTGAGTGATAGCAGCATTGTCTTAGAAAAATACAGATAATTCCTTCTCTGCCTTTTGGTTACAATCCTGTGCAGAAAAAAATACATACAAAGATACATTCAATTCATTTAATGTTTGAATAATTTAAAATGTCATCTATTGAGGGGGTAAAAGTGAGGAGGAAAAGGCAGATTCATTAGCTACTTTTCTCACTGCTGTGACCAAATATCTAACATAAAGAACTTAAAAGAGAAGAAGTTTCTCTTGGGGGACAGTTCAGGTTCAGCCCATCACGATGAGGAAGGCATGGCCACAGGAGCAGCCTGTGGCTGAGGCAGCAGGAATCTGCTCACATCTCAACAGATTAGAACACAGAGAAAAGGCAACATCAGTATTCATCTGGCTTCCTGCTTTTTCCATTTTTAATCAGGCCAGGCCCCTACCACATGGGACGCAGCCACCATATCAAGGTGAGTCTTCCCTCTTCTGTCAATCCTGTCTGAAAACACACTGACAGACACACCCAGGGGTCTGAGAGATGACTAAATCTAGTCAGGTTAGCAACGAAGAATAACCACCGTGGTAGGTTTATTCCAGATTATGAGGAGTGCTTACAACATTCCAAGAAATTTGGGATTAATTCTGGAGTCAACTTGAAACTAAACACTTCTGGCATAACAAGATCAGCATCTCAAAGGGACAGCTCTTCTGACAGGTTTTGAAAGTGACCAGAAATGGGATTGGGTTAACAGCTCATTTTAATAGGAAAGAAAAAAAGAAAGGGAGGGAGGGAGGGAGGGAGGGAGGGACAAAGAAAGAAACTGAACTAATGGAAACATAATGGCAAACTAAGAAAGCCGAGGGAGGAAAAGCAAATTCTTAGGTCTAAAAGAAACTCTATGAGACAAGGTAACATATGGAAAAGAGTAAGCATGGCAAATGACCAGATTCCTACCATGAATGACATACATGTGTTGAGATACCTCCTCTAGCAGGAACTTCAAGGGCAGTGGTGTCTTTGGGGAGTGCCTAATTTCAGAAAGAGCTGCCTAGAGCCCTGTGCTATTCAGAATGCTCTCACAAAGCACGGAAAACAAATTATAAGATGATATAAATAAACCAACATGTTTTTAATTTCCTGCGTGTTATTAGACCTTCTAAGCATTTAGTGGGGAAAGACATGGATATTTCTTACTAACACAAGACTGAGGTCCTATACATTTCATTTATCTCTTGAATCTCACTTCCATATTGTCAACAAAAAAACTTAATTGTAATAGAAACCTGAAAATGTTCTAATGAATGTCTCCTCTTCTAAGCAGAATGAATATAGGCACATATTTTTATAAACAAGGAAGTTCAGAATAGAAATTCAGCATATGTGCCAGTACGCTAATTCAGCTGCACCTATTGACGGAGCCTGTGGGCACACATCCACATATCCACAGAACATCTCTACACATTTGAACGCTAAAAATAATCCAGGCCCAAAAAACCTCAAACTAAAACTTAAAAAAGAAAGCTTGATTTTTAAAAGCTCATGCCTTGAGTCAATTCCCCATTCATTCCAACTTTTTAAAGCTACATTCCTCCTTTACTCAATCACAGTAAGTACCTTTAGGAGATGTGCTGAAAAGGTTTGAGAAGCTTATTGTATAGCTTTTTTTTTTTTTTAAGAAAACTCAGATTCTTGGTCTTATTCTAATAGAGACTCAAATACCATTTCTAAATATTTTTAAATTCTTCCTCTCAGCATTCTTACCCAAAATGAATGCTTTCGATGAGAGTCAAAGTTTCCAAACACTGCATTTCCTTGGTTATAGTACATGTACTACCGTAACAAATTCCTATGAAATGGGCCTTCTACTGAACTTTCAAATGGCTGTGATATTCATGAAACTATTTTATTCCCTTGGCTTTTACAAATCAAAGAAGATAATCCCCAACTCAAATGTAATCCTGAGTTTCTTGGGCCAATACAAACATGTATAGCAAATAAGATTTAAGCAATAGCTACCCCACAAATTGGTCATTGTTATAGTCTTCAAATTGTCCACAACATGAGACTGTGACAGCTTTTCCTGGAGCTTTAATGGAGCTGGGGAAATAGGCCACTGGTAGAGAGAGCCCTATAAGCTCTCGGACTAGTCACGCTCCAAGCGACGGATAGCCTAATGTGGACAGAGATTATCATGTTAAATGGCACAGGGCAGTTCCATATTATTACTGAGGGATAGAGGGAAAGAAAAGCCAAGGGTAACACGGATGTGATTGGTTTTCAGCATCCACTAGGAGGCACACTAGTGCTCTCTGGGACAGCATTTCCAGACAGGATTAACTGACTGGAGTAAGACCCACTCTCAAAGTGGGCAGCCCAGAAGTAGAACTCTCAAGAAAAAGCAGCATGCATGCAGCTCTTTCGGTTCTTCTTGAGCGGCTATCTCTAATGCCACTGATGCTGCAACATCCTCCTCCTCCATCAGACTGTATCTGCCTCAGCCTGCACTCCTCCATCAGACTGTATCTTCCTCAGCCTGCCCTCCTCCATCAGA